>PVHX01012163.1:0-60515 GCA_004024805.1 Geosciurus inauris | reverse complement strand
AGCCGGGTGCGGTGGCTCAAGCCTGTAATCCCAGCACTTAGGGAGGCTGAGACAGGAGAATCGCGAGTTCAAAGCCAGCCTCAGCAATGGCGAGGCGCTAAGCAACTCAGTGAGACCCTGTCTCTACATAAAACACAAAATAGGGCTGAGGATGTGGCTCAGTGGTCGAGTATCCCTGAGTTCAATCCCCAGTACCAAAAAAAAAAAAGTTTTAGCTCTTCAACAGCTCGGCTATCCATCACTAACTTTCTCCTAAGAGCACTTTGCAGATAAATTTCTATCATAAATGCTCTATTACCCTCATTGAACAGATGAGGAACTAAGAGAGTTAACGTGATTTCCCCAAGGCCATAAAACCCTGAACGGGGTCCTGAGATTCGAAACTGTGACTACGCTGCCTAATTACTTCCAGAGAGATTCACTCAGGCTAGTATTTTCCCTCTGCAGGTCCTAGACTCCCTCAGCCTCCTCGTCAAAGTCCTCCAGTGGAAAATGTCCTTGGAAAACGCTGATAGAGGTTTTTGAGCCTCGGCCGCACCCGTCACTCGCGCAGCAGGCGGAAGTAACGGGCAGTTGGCCGGAAGTTAGGCTGTGAGGCCGAGTGTTACTGGAGGAGTGAACGTGTAGATGCAGCGGTGTGGATCCCGAGTCTGGTGTTGTGCTGCCTGCCTTCGCCAGGCTCAGGTGAGTGGTGGCGGCGGCCCGGGAAGATGTCACGGCGGCCGCTCTGTGTGCCTGCGACCGACCTGGCTTTGGGCTGTGCCTCTTGCCCTTCAGGTCCGCCCAGGGCTTGCATCAGCCGAGGCCCTGGTCAGCGCTTCCCGGCCGGCGCTGCGGACGCTTCTCAGAGGATCTCCTCTAGAGAGAACCTCGGCGACCCTTGCCACTCCGGAGTTTATTTGACCCTGGGCAAGAGACCGCAATTTTGATCCCCCCGGTGAAATGGAGATCCCAACTATACGTGCCTCGCAGGGCTGTTGTGAGAATGTAGTGAGACATTTCTGGCGTGCCTGTCATCACACTTTACTGTGTGTGAGAATCACTTGGAGATCAGCAGGTTCGGGGTCAGGCCTGAAATTTTATTTCTAACCAGCTTCCAGCAGACCATACTTTGACCAGCCAGGCCCTATAGTATTTTGCTTAGAACTTGATTGGGATGGGGTGAGTTTTATAAGTACCAGTTTGATATATGCCTTTTTTCCATTTTAGCAGACAGTATCTGGCTGTACAAGCCTAATTCGGTGTAGTATTGTTGTCCCCTCTCTCTTTTCTCGCCAGGGACAGGAAATAATTGATCTTTTTCTCTGCACATCATGACAAAGCTCTTCTGACCTGACTCAGCAGGTGTCCTGCCAGGTGCATTTCTTGGGCTTCTCAGGGGCACTTCCTTGCTTACTCACTGTAGACCAATGGACAGTGCCTCATCCTGTGGAGGTCATAGCCCAGTGCTTTAGCATCAACAGTGGCTGGTGTTTTTGTGCTCCAGTCATGTTTTCTGCAGTTTGGGCACACTGTTGAGTAGTAAGAACAGCTGCTTTTTCAGAGCTAGGCTTTGCACTTCACAGCCCTGAATGGCCTTGGGCAATCCCTTGAATGATTTGCTTCTGTCTGGTAGACCAAAATAAAATCTGAAAACTCTGCTGTATCATACAGCTGAGAAAGCCAGGCCTGAGTAATGCAGGACTGATAGTCGTTTGTAAGTGTGGGTTTCTACTGTTTAGTGGTTTATTTTTCTGGTCTCTAACAAGGCCTTGTCATTTATCATGTAAGTAAGTCAACTTTGATATAAAAGAATTCTGAAGTTCCTCATTTGCCTGACTAAAAAGCATAAGCAAAGCATTGCAAATTGGAAAAGCAGGTAAAACCAAGCATGCTCTGACAACAATAGGTACTCAGACCATTTATTTGGGAATTTTCTTTCATGACTTTGTGAGTACACTTCTCTTTACCTGCCTGGATTTTGTCTTTCCTCTGGTAGTTCCATTTACTTGGGTCAAGTGGACATGAATGTCTGTTCCTTATTGTTATAGGGAGAGATTCTCTAAAAATAGAGTCTTATGAAATTCTTTGAACAAAGTGGCTCTGACAAGATCATCTGCAGCTTTGTCATACTATCTCTACCCACACTCTTCTTGCCATTCTGATAGAGGAGTAGTGGTATCTTAGAAGTGGGGAAGGGCTTTACAAAGCAAAAAGTTTTCACAGATGATTTGATGTGCTAATGTCTATACTATAAGCCCTAGAACTAGAACAAAGAGGAGGAGATATGTTGCTAGATTTGATTTTGATTTGGCTTAGCTCAGTGGATGATATTTAACCTAAACACCTTCTTCACAGTAGCTCTTAACCTTCTTAGTACTAGTAGACCCTTCTCTTGTAGGCTTTGCTCCTATACAAAAACAGAAGCACAGAAGAGAAAAGTCTGGTTCAGTTTATATCCTCCTTAACAGCTGAGTACCTTTACTGTCCACCTGTAAGCCCTGATTGGGTACTTTTAAAACTTAGGAGACTTTCAACAGTAGGCTTCACCTAGAGAAAGTTAATTCTTTGCTTTTTAAATTCTCAAGGTTGCTTAAGAAATTATTTGTTAGGACAAAAATGGGGTTGGTGGCTGGGGATGTAGCTCAATGCTAGAGCATGTCCCTAGCATCCGTGAAGCCCTAGATTCAATTCCTAGTACGTAGTAGGGGGAAAAAATTTTTTTAAAGGTGATGATGGTGGCATTTTAATGGCAATTTTATTGGTACCTAGGAAGATCTTTTCTTTTCTAGGAAAAGGATGAGAATTGAGGGTTGAGATCTGGTAACTGATAAACTGTATATGCTGAGAGTGTCATATATTTAATCTACAGTTAGCTTGGCTGCCTTCCTCTACCTGGCTCCCTTTTTCTAACTTCTCGAACATAGTTTAAAATGAAGCTGTTTGGCCTTACTCAGACTTGTACCTGGAAGATGGAAAGGTAAGATTCCTCACCCTTGTAAAATCACATCATTCAGGGTGGTTTGGGCAGTGCTTTCTGGAAATGCCAGGGTCTAAGGGTCTCTGAGGATCCACTCTAATTCAGTATGACCCCTAAAGAGGAGATAGGGGGCTGGGGTTGTGGTTCAGTGGTAGAGCTCTTGCCTAGCATGTGTGAGGCACTGGGATCGATGCTTAACACCACATATAAATAAATGAATAAAATAAAGGTCCATAAACATCTAAAAAAATATTAAAAACAAAAAGAAAAAAGAAAAAGAGGAGATGGGGCTGGGTACAGTAGCACATACCTGTAATTCCAGTGACTTGGAAGGCTGAGGCAAGAGGTTTGCAAGTTTGGGGCCAGGCTTGGCAATTTAGCAAGATCTTGTCTAAAAACAAAAAAATTAAAAGGGCTGGGGTGAAGCACCTGGGTTCAATCCCCAATATTGGGGGGAAAAATACGGTGTTTTAGGTGATGGTACTCATTTGTGTAACTATTTGTTCCATTGAATATTTTTGTGTACTTTCCTTGTGCCTTCCACAAACATACCATGCAAATCAGCCTCTTCTTACTGGATGAACATTTGACTTGTTTTCAGTTTTTGTACAGCTGTTTTTTTGTTTTTTTTAAAGTTTTTTAAAAAAAATATTTCTGTGAAGGATCTATGAGGAACTCAGATGAAATGAAGGACTATAGATTTAACATATGTAACTCTTAGTTTCATACTGCATTGGACTAAATTTAGATTCCAGGTCCTACGCAGGTCTTAAAGGCCCTGTTCTGTGAACTAGAGCATTCTATTACCTGCTTTCTCTTTTATTCCCATCATGCCTGTGCTACCCTATTGAGATTCTTAGTGACTATTTTAAGGCACTTAAATCCTTTTTTTTGCTTCTGGTGGTCTGGAGATTGAACTCAGTTCCTCATGCGTGCTAACCATGTACTTTATCACTGAGCTACATTCCTAATCCTTTTTATTTTTTATGTTGAGACAGGGTCTTGCAAAGTTGTTTAAGGCCTTTCTTAGTTGTTGAGGCTGGCTTTGAACTCATGATCCTCTTGCCTCAGCCTCCCGAGTTGCTGGGATTATAGACATGTGCCACCACCCCCAGCACCTATGGACTCTTTTGCTCACCAAGATTCCACGTAGGGTCAGGTGCTGTAGACTCAGATTTGGCAATATACATCTTAAAACCCCAAATTCTGCTTGAAGAAGCTCCTGTGCTGCCCAAAAAACCCAAAATCAAAACAATAAAACAGCAGCCAAGTGTGTAAAGATGTAGTATGAAAGATTTCTGCTGTAGTTTACAAAGAAAGAAATCAGAACATACATTCCTGCCACCCAGAGAAGCCTGTATAGCTTGTCTACCAGAATAGCCACTGGCCTGCCTTGTAGTTGTGGTTCTTATGCTATGGGCTCTGGAAGGAAGGACCTGACAGGAGAGTTGGGCAGACATTTCAGAAAGTCATTCTGACCCCTTGAGAACCTTTGTGGAATTTTCTGGAGCAATAGCCTTATCTGCTTTATGAGTTGGCAGCTCAGATCTCAGGTTTTGCTCGTCAGGCTTTGGCACCTAAGTGGAAAGAAAGAATAACCATTAAGGAAAGCAAGAGTGCGCAGACTCAGTTTTTTTCTTTTCCTTTTTTTTAAAAATTCTTTTTGTAGTTATCAATGGACAGCATACAATTATTTTATTTGTTTACTTTTATGTGGTGCTGAGGATTGAACCCAGTGCCTCACACATGCTAGGCAAGCACTCTGCCACTGAGCCATAGCCCTGGGCCCCAGAGAGTCAGTTTCATAGCCTATCATGATTTCTGCCTTGGAAGAAAAATAGAAATTACACTGTGTATAGGCAGAGTGAGGAAGTAATCAGCACTTGACTCAGTGAAGCATTGCTAATCTGCCTTCTTCAAAGGAAAGCTGCACTGCTCCCCCACATGGTAGCCAGGCAGACTGGTAAAATGGTATTCCCTGAACTCTAAGCCCCGCTTTGTTACTTGCCACCTATGAATTGACAGTGAGCACCTTGGTCTTCTGCTTTCCTCCACAGCACACGAATGAGCTAGCTAGCTTCCTTCCTCCCCTCCCCTCCCCTCCCCTCCCCTTCCCTTCCCCTTCCCTTCCCTTTCCTCTTTTTCTTTTTTAATGATGCTGGGAATTGAACTCACAGCCTCACACAGCTAAGGAAGTGCTCTGCCACTGAACCACACTCCTAGCTCAACATGAGTTTCTGAATATACTTCATCGTTGAACAACTACTTTGCACTAGTGATTCAAATTCTCTTAAAAGCCCCCTGGTGCCTAGCACAGTGGCCATGCCTATAATCCCAGTGACTCAGAGACTGAGACTGAGGAGGATTTGAAGGTTTGAAGCCAGCCTGAGCAATGTAGTGAGACCCTGTCTCAAAAAGGGCTGGAGATGTAGCTCATTGGTAGAGCACCCCTTGATTCAGACTCTAGAACTAAAAAATCCTCCTGGAGAGGACAGTCACCGTCTTCTGAAAGATACAGGAATAGTATTAGAATGACAGAATTTTGGGGCTGGGATTGTGGCTCAGCGGTAGAGCACTTGCCTCGCATGCGTGAGGCCCTGGGTTCGATCCTCAGCACCACATACAAAGCAATAAAATAAAGACATTGTGTCCATCTACAACTAAAAAAATATTAAAAAAAAAAAAAAAGAATGACAGAATTTTGTAATTAAAAGTTTGTATTATAAGAATTGAGAATATTGGAGCTGGGATTGTGGCTCAGTGGTAGAGCATTTGCCTCGCATGCGTGAGGCACTGGGTTCAATCCTCAGCACCACGTAAAAATAAATAAAATAAAGATATTGTGCCCATCTACAACTAAAAAAAAAAAAAGAATTGAGAATGTTATTTTGTGTCTAAGTTAAATTTTACACCAAATCCCACTTTTTCCTTTGTGCTATTAGCATGGCATTTTTTACAAACTTTCTGTTCTCCAAGTGTGACCTTTATATGTTGATAAAGAGATGAAATGATTGCTTACTTTCATTCTCAGCTTTCTATTGAGTATTAGCAGAGCACCTGTCTTCTCTAGTTGTCACTGCTTCTCTTCTGAAAGGAAGAAAATGTGGACTGAGCAGTAGACTAGGAACTACCCTGTGCTACCCTGGGTTTGGGGTTTTTCTGTGCCCTTATGCAAGGCACGCAGTTTATCCTTGATACATTCTGTCTTGTCATTTGGGCATTCACTAGTGGTAGACTAACTTGAGTGGACAATGATGTGGTTTGACTCTATTTCTTATAATGTGTAAATTTTGGTTATGTGATAGGTGGAAGCCACTCATTCTTCATCTACCCTTTTTTCAGTATCTGGCACCAATTCGGGCTGAGTCATTTGTGATCCATGACTCTTGTGACATGCCGAAGATTTCCAGGCATTTTCTGTGGAACATCTCCCCATCCAGCTCTCATCAAGCACCATATAAACAAGAAATTGCCTGGTCAAAACTGTGAGGACTGAGCTCTGACTCCCAAAAAGATCAGTACTGACATCACAATGGCAGCTATTCTCAAGTTGTTTAAACCTTTAAAATATCAAGCTTTTTGCAATCCTTTTGCCTACAGTGCCACCCAAAGTGTGGCATATTGGAATATGGGAAGCAGTATACAGCACAGGGGACAGGCCCCTCCTGAGTGTAGTAGTTCCTGCCATCCTGCCAGAAAAGTTAAGAACATTGGTAGCACCACCTCTTCTCAGAGGGTCTTCACAATCAGCAGTGCCCTTCTGGGTTTGGAATTCAGCAAGGCTTCTACCTCTAAAGCTAGCAAGTTGCAGCTGGACTCACCCAGGACTATGAGAATTGATGAAGAGGATGTAGAAGTTTTTGATTCCTTTGAAGGCACCCGAATTTTCCTACAGCTAAGGCCAGAGTACCAGCTTCACAGCTATAACAGATCTGAGACTTGTCAGCCCCTGTCTGTCTCTGAAGGTGAACTAATTTTGCACAAAGTCACAGTTTATCAAAGTAACCTCCAACCTGAAATCATTGCTGATTATTTCTGTAAGCTGAGTTCTTTGCCTGCAGAACAGCATCCTGTTTTGCTGTCCAGTACCAGCTTTGCTCTGCTCTGCCAATTAAGTGTGAAAAATATACAAGTCTTTGATATCCCAGATCTAATCAGTATTTTGAAAGCCTTTGTCAGTTTAGGAATTCCTCACTCCCATTCAATTCTAGATGTGTATGAAACCAGGTTTTGTCATCAGGTGTGGAAGATGAGTCTGGATCAGCTTCTTTTGGTGGCTGATCTCTGGCGATGCTTAGGTCGCAGAGTACCTCAGTTTTTAAAAATTTTTTTTAGTTACCTTAATTTGCACTGGAAAGATCTATCCTTGTCCCAGCTGATTCACTTAATTTATATTATAGGTGAAAGTCGTCAGGTACCTCAGGACCTAATGCAAAAACTGGAATCATTGATCCTTAAGTATATAGATTTGATCAACTTAGAGGAGGTTGGTACAATCTGTTTGGGATTCTTTAAGTCAAGTAGTAATCTCTCTGAATTTGTAATGCGGAAACTTGGAGACTTGGCTTGTGCTGACATGGAGCATCTGAGTAGTCATGCCTTAGTGCATATTCTTAAAATGTTCAGATTCACTCACGTGGATCACGTAAATTTCATGAAGCATTTTGGAGAGATTGCTCCTCAGCGAATTCCTTCCCTGGGAGTTCAGGGTGTCATGCACCTGACTCTTGCCTGCTCAGCTTTACACTTTCTGGATGAAGGAGTAATGAATGCAGTGGCTGCTTCTTTGCCTCCTAGGGTAGTACACTGTCGCAGTAAAGATGTTGCCAAAATTCTGTGGTCATTTGGAACTCTGAATTATAAGCCACCCAACACAGAAGAATTTTATTCAAGCCTTATTAATGAAATTCACAGAAAGATTCCTGAATTCAACCAATATCCAGAACATTTGCTCACCTGCCTGTTGGGTCTGGCATTTTCTGAGTACTTTCCAATAGAGCTTATTGATTTTGCTTTGAGTCCAGGATTTGTCAGGCTAGCTCAGGAGAGAAGTAAGTTTGAACTCACTAAGGAACTGTATACTCTTGATGGTACAGTTGGTGTTGAGTGTCCAGATTATAGAGGCAGTCGTCTTAGTTTTTACCTTCAGCAAGAGGCATCTGCAAAGCTTTGGAATTTAGCAAGGAAGGATATGAGCTCAAAGCCTGAATTCCTAGAAGCTTTCTTTTTACTTGAGACCATGTTGGGTGGCCCCCAGTACATCAAGCACCATATGATTTTGCCTCATACCCGGTCTTCTGACTTAGAGGTCCAGCTTGACGTTAACATGAAACCATTACCATTTAATGGAGAAGCTACACCAACTGAAGATGTAGCCAAATTAAAGCTTAAGCATGTAGGAGTCAGCCTTACAGATGATTTGATGAATCAGTTGCTGAAAGGAAAAGCAAGAGGGCATTTCCAGGGGAAAATTGACTCAGAGACTTTGCAGCAGCCTATGAAGTCAGAGAAAGAGTCCTTGGGGGACTCCCTTTGCAGTATGGCAGATAGATTGGGGACTGTGAAGATGGTTGGCCTGTGTCCCTCCGCCCATGTGCGGGCCCCACCGGTGAAGCTGGCTATTCAGTTGACGAATAAGAACCAATATTGCTATGGTTCCAGGAATTTGCTTGGACTACACAATATGAAGAGGCGGCAGCTGGTTCGTCTTGGGTACCATGTGGTAGAATTATCCTACTGGGAATGGCTCCCACTACTGAAACGAACTCGCTTAGAGAAGCTGGCTTTCCTCCATGAGAAAGTGTTCACTTCTGTTTCCTGAAGGGCTTTTACGGGTATCTCTACTCAAAACTAAAGTGTATAGGTTGAGCATCTCTAATTTGGAAATCCACAATGCTTCAAAATCTGAAACTTTGAGTACTACTGTAACATTCACAGAGTTTTGGATTTTGGACTTTGAATTTCAGACTTTTGGATTAGGGATATTCAAATGGTAGTCTATGCAGATATTTCTTAATCTGAAGCAACTCAAAGTCTTTCTGGTCTCAAGTTTTTTTGTTTTTAGAACTGAACCAGAGACACTTAACCACTGAACCACATCCCCAGCCCTTTTTTATTTTTCTTTTGAGGCAGAGTCTTGCCAAGTTGCTCAGGGCCTCGTTAAGTTCCTGAGGCTAGCTTTGAATTTGCGATTTTCCTGCCTCAGCCTCCCGAGCCACTGGGATTACAGGTGTGCGCCACCATGTCCAGCCTGGTCCCAAGCATGTTAAATAAATCATACTCAACCTGTACCACAAAACATTATAAAAGCCAGAATATAATTTTGGTAATGAAATCATCTGTTGAAGAGACTTAGTCATGCTGTTGTCTGTGGGAGAATGGAGCTAGTGTATGTTACTATGAATTAATTGTGACCTGTAGCAGTAACAATTTATTGCTAATTTGTGCATATTACTCTTAGTAAATAATAAACATCTTAAAATGTCCTATGGTCTAGTAATTCCTATTGCATTTTGTTTACTAGCCTTATATCTCAATATTTTGAGTTTTTAGAATAAAAATTTAGCCAGATATTGTCTAAAGTCAGTTTTTATAACAATAGTTTTTATATACTTTGTTTTAAAGAAGAATCACAAGCCGGGCATGGTGGTGCATGCCTGTAATTCCAGCGGCATGTGAGGCTGAGGCAGGAGGATTGTGAGTCCTAAGCCAGCCTCGGCAATAAGTGAGGCACTAAGCAACTCACTGAGACCCTGTCTCTAAATAAAATACAAAAAATAGGGCTGGGGATGTGACTTAGTGGTCGAGCGCCCCTGAATTCAATCCCAGTACCAAAAATAAATAAACAAATAAGAATCACAGGTTTACTTATATTTCAGGACTTTACCTCCCTGTGTGTGTTCTTCACAGTCTAAAATGAAAGTCCTTAATTTTGTTAGATTTGATTCATTATCCTTAGTTGCTGGTTCTTCCTATCATTTCAGAATTGGAGTTAATATTTTCCTCTTAGGTCCCTATTCCACATTTCCACCATTTACATAAACTCTTCTCTTTAGGCCTCCCATATTTTTTCCTTAAAATTGGACCTAGAAGAATAGAATTACATAAGAGCCCAATGGGCCAGTGGTTCCCAAGTCTGATGAATGTTTTTCGTAGCAGGGAGCTCAGACGGGAAGGAAATGCATTACCTTTCAAATCAGGAAGTCCAATAGGCAGATTTGGTTGATTCAGGATTGCTTGTATTAGAGTCACCAACATAGAGATTTCCTATATAAATAAATAACAATACAAGTAATTTTAGTAAACACTTGGGGTCTGTGAAAATTTATTTTAGATGGAATCCTTCTAGACTAGGGATGTAGTTTAGTGATAGAGTGCTTGCCTAGCATGTATGAGGTCTTGTGTTTGATCCTCCACACTGCAAAAGAAAGAGGGGATCCCTCCTTCCATTGTTAAGGTCTCTCAAAGGTTACCTCTTCAGAGAAGATTTCCCACTTTGTCCAACAGCACTGTTGTCTTTTTTACCTTTCTTTTTTTAAAAAAATTTTTTTTTTTAGTTATACATGAACACAGTGTCTTTATTTTGTTTACTTATTTTTATGTGGTGCTGAGGATCGAACCCAGTGCCTCACACGTGTGAGGCAAGTGCTCTGCCACTGAGCCACAACCTCAGCTCCCCCCCCTTTTTTTTTAACATTGATGATTCAACCTAGGGCATTTTACCACTGAGCTACATCCCTAGCCCTTGTTATTTTGAAATAGGGCCTCAGTTACTGAGGCTGGCTTCAAACTTGGGATGCTCCTGTGTCAGCTTTCCAAGTAGCCGGGAATCATAGGCATGTTCCGCCACACCCAGCTCCATTGGCCTTTGATCATAATCTGTCAAAACTGCTATTTTGCTTCATTCACTTATTAGCTCAAATTGATTTTTGTTATTGTGTGGATTCTGTAGAATTTTCTGTGTGTAGGCTCATGTTGTCTGTGCATAGAGATAGCTTTATGTTTCCACTTTTTTCTTGCCTAATTGCTTTGGAAAGGACTTCTAGTAAGACGAAGAATAGAACTGGTGAAAGTAGATGTCCTTGTATTGTTCCTTGAATGTTTTTAATCTTTTACCAAGAATGATGTTGTGGGTTTTTTTCATAAACTCTTTATTGTGTTGAAGAAGTTCCTTTTATTTTTTGTTTCTAGTTTTCTGAATGTCCAATAAATTATTTTAGTGTATGACCCAAAGAATACATGGGATATTTCTTTCTCTCTGTCTCTTTCCCTTTTCCCTTTTTTCCCCGCAGTACTGGGGGTTAAATTGAGGCACTCTACCACTGAACCATATCCCTAGTACTTGTTATTTTTTATTTTGAGACAGGGTCTTGCTAAGTTGTCCAAGCTAGCCTTGAGCTTGTGATCCTCCTGCCTCAGCTTCCTAAGTAGCTGGGATTATAAATGTGTTCCTCTGCATTGGGTGGGACATTTCTTATACCTAAAATAATTCATTGTTTTTCTCAAGTTTGGGCTTTTTCTTGTGTATGTGTTGGGGGTGGGGCGTGGGGATTGAACCCAGGGATACTTTACCAATGAGCTACATTCGCAGTCCTTTTTATTTTGAGACAGGATATTGCTAAATTGCTAGGCTGACCTTCAATTTGGGATCCTCCTGCCTTAGGAGAATTATAGGTGTGTGCCACCGTACCTGGGTGAAGTTCAGGTTTAAGTGAAAATTCTTTATTTGCTAAATCTGGCAACTCTAAAACATACATCAAGACAAGTTTATTTTTTTATTTTGGGGGGTGCACAGAAGAGACTTGAATGATTGCATTTGTTGAAGATAGAGTACTGTAGTTGGAGAGAGTTCAAAATTCAGTGGGGAGATAAGAGCATATGGAATTAGATCTGGGAGGAAAGAGACAGGATTAAGATCAGATTGATTGCAGATCTGAGATCACATAGAATTTTCCTGACACTGTTATTAAGACATTTAATAAATTGTATGTCTTGTTTTGAGTATGAATCTTTTAAAAGAAAAAAATGTTCATTTATGCCTCATTTTGTTGCTGTGAGTTGCTTAAGAGTAAAAACTGTATGCATGGGCTAAGGGTATAACTCAGTGGTAGCGTGCTTGCCTAACATGTGTGAGGTCCTGGGTTCATCCCTAGTACCACAGATGGACACAGAAGTGTCCACTTGTGCCTAGCACAGTACATCAAACATAAACCCTTAAAGGCTGACTCAGCTACATGTGGTATAAAATTGCAGGCATCTTTTAGACCCACACCTCTGTTCTAGTTCTCTCACCGGTGGGCAACTGTCTTTCATTTTAACCAGCTCTAAGAAAAGTGCATGTAAGTCAGACTTTCATGGATGGACAGGTAACTCAATTTAGAAATTATGAGAAGCATTATGTGTCTTTAAAAGCTGAAGTGCCCAATTTATAAAATTGCTCATTGTGTTAGTATTCCACCCACTCTATGAGGTTAAGTGCTTTTCTCTTATTTGACAGGTAATCTTTTCTTCTTCTTTTCCCTCTGTAACCTGTTTGAGCTTAGTCGTTAAAATATATGTATCTGCCAGAATTATTTTCCGTTTTTGTGAAACTTAAAATCAGATTGTATAAGTCAGCTATGGTAACTAACTTGTAGACCAAAGGAAGATGGATGCTTAAATTTTCAAAAAGTGTCATGGTCACCTTATTCTCTTCCAAATTACTCCTTCATTCTTCCCCACCCCCAGGTTCTGAACTTCAACAACAACAACAACAAAAGATTTGCTTCATTTCTTTAAGCTCCAGAGGAACACAGCAACCTTCTGGACAGAGTGACCAACTTGTCCCAGTTTGCCTGGGACTCTCCCAACTCTGAAAGTCTCACATTCTGGAAATCCCTTCAGTCCTGGGTAGACCAATACAGTTGACTTCTGAATCTTTTCTTGGCCCTTCCCTTATGCTTTCCCTTCCTGAGCCTAAGTACAGAGAGGCAGAGGAGAAAGGTTTGTCCCATCTGGACATCCAGTGGCTATCAGCTGCCAAGAAATATCCAGAGTATGTATCTGTATGCTCAGTCCTCCCTGGTACCATCTGGAGACCTGGAGACCTCAGGAATCTGGTGCAAGTGTTTAACTATTTATAACACCTTTGTGTGTGTGTGTATGTGTGTGTGTGTGTGTGTGTGTGTATTTTTGGGGTGGGGGAGAACTGGGCATTGAACCTAGGAGTGCTTAATCTCTGAGCCACATCCCCAGCACTCTTTATTTTTTATTTTGAGACAGGGTCTTTCTAGCTTGTATAGGCCCTTGCTGAGTTGCTGAGGTTGGCCTCAAACCTATGATCCTTCTGCCTAAGCCTCCTAAATTGCTAGGATTATAGGCATGGCTACCATACCTGGCTACTACTTAGAATTTTAAACACAAAACGGGGGGAAAAACCCCAAAAAACAACTTATCCCACTAGCCTAGTAGAGTATTACATGTTTAAACTGCTGCATGCCCACCATTACCTCCTAAACTATTCATGTACACATACTCTTAGATATAGATTTTTTCACAAATATGATTGTAATACTCCCACAAGTTCTCTCACTTGTGGGCAGCCAACTGTGATAGGCTGGGACAGCTGTCTTTCATTTTAACCAGCTCTAAGAATAATGTGTATAAGTCAAACTTTTTTTCATGGATGAATAAATAATTTAAGGATTTGTGTTCTTTTTCTTTGTTTTATATATTCTTTTGCATTTTTTTACATAGTCGCAGTTATCATTTAAATGACATGAATGATAATGTCACTCAACTTTGTTTTTTACAGTGTGAACAGTGGGCTTAACTGATATCTTTTTTTTTTTAAATATTTTTTTAGTTGTAGATGGACACAATGTCTTTATTTTATTGCTTTGTATGTGGTGCTGAGGATCGAACCCAGGGCCTCACGCATGCGAGGCAAGCGTTCTACCGCTGAGCTACAATCCCAGCCCTTAACTGATATCTTAAGGGACTTAGATGTGGGTGAAGAACTTGAAGATTTCTGTGGTAATAACAGTACTTGGGGGTTGAGGGTGGAGTGCATTGGTAGAGTGCTTGCCTAGCATTTGTGAGGCCCTAGGTTCTATCCCCAGCACTATCCAGTCAATAAAAAAAGTATTTGAATTTATAAAATAAATGACTTTTTTTTTCTTCTTAGCAGTACTGGGGATTGAACCCAAGGATGCTCTACCACTGAGTCACACCCCAGCCCTTGTTATTTTTTATTTTGAGACAGGTTCTTGCTGAGTTGCTTATGGCCTTCCTAAGTTACTGAGGCTGGTTTCAAACATGCTATCCTCTTGCCTCAGCCTGTCCAGTCACTAGAACTATAGGCGTGCACCACCATGCCCAGCCAAAAAATGACTTCTTAAAGGGTAGCACAAGGGATCCTGTGGTGTTATCTTTTTTTTTTTTTTTTTTTTTAATATTTATTTTTTAGTTGTAGGTGGACACAATAGCTTTATTTTATTTTTTATGTGGTGCTGAGGATCGAACCCAGTGCCTCCCGCGTGCTAGGCGGGCACGCTGCCACTGCGCCATAACCCCAGCCCCCTGCTGTGTTATCTTGACGATGGTATTTGATCACACAAATCTACGCATGGAATAAAATTGCGTAGAACTGAATAAATAGGCCCACACAAATGAGTGTATGTAAAACTGATGAAATCTGAGTAAGATCAGTAGATTGTTATCATTGTCAGTTTTCTGGCCATAGTGTTGTATTATAGATAAGCAAGAATTACCACCAGGAAAAACTGGGTAAAGGATACTCTATGTTTTAACTGAACCTACAATTATCTTGAAAAGTTTAATTAAATATTTTTAAAATAATCTGTTTCTTAGAAAGTAGCTTTGAAATCCTTGTGAAATGGTAAGTAGTGCAACAAAGAATATCCCTCAAAAACAGGGAGAGAATGCTGGGTGCAGTGGCTCAGGAGGATTGCAAGTTCAAAACCAGCCTTAACCACGGTGAGGTGCAAAGCAACTCAGTGAGACCCTGTCTCTAAATAAAATTCAAAATAGGAATAGGGCTGGGGATGTGGCTCAGTGGTTAAGTGCCTCTGAGTTCAATCCTCAGTACACGCCCCCCCCCAAAAAAGGTAAAAAATGTCAAAGGAAAAATTGAAACTACTAGTTTATTTCTAAGTAGTTTATGGTATCTTCAGGAAGCTGTTTACAAAGATAATCCCTCCTATAATACAGAAAAGATAGAGGGAACACATTAGCCAGAGGAAAGGGAAACCAGTTGAAGGATGAATTGCTTCTAAGTGGTTCAGAATTGCTTTTGTCATCTAGGAGATTAATGGCAGGCTTTCCATTAGTGTCATTTTTCTACCTTGTTGTAAGCCTTCTATGACTGCCCTCTGACCAGTAGCTTTCAAACTTACTTTTTTAACTACAGTCCTTAATAAGAAATGCCTTTTAGTGCTAGCATAGTGATACATGTCTGTGATCCCAGCTACTTGGGAGGCTGAGGCAAAAGGAATATAATTTAGAAACCAGCTTGGGCAACCTCGTAAGACCCTGTCTCAAAATAAAAAGGGCTGAGTAGCTCAATAGTAAGACATTTGCCTCACATGTGCAAGGCCCTGGTTTCAATCCCTAGTATTACCATAAAGTACAAAATGCTTAACATCAAAACCTTGAGTGAATGAATGAATGAATGAATGAATGTGTGTACATGGATATATAACTGAAAAAGTTTCACAAGACTGTTCACTCTTACTTGTAGTGCATACTGATATTTCTGTTCTACTTAATTAAAAATAATACTGGTTATGTCTCACTAATTGAAGCTCTTGGTCTTTCAGTTTGGAGAAACACTACTTCATTCCACCAGATGAAGTTGTCTAAGCCTCTTGGCATATTCAGGGCCTTCCTTGCTTCCTGTTCCAGCCTGTAGCTAAGTGGTATATTCATACCTGGCATGGTAGTATGGCTGTAGTCCCAGCTACTTAGAGGATAAGGTGGGATACTTGAGACCACTGAACTTGAAACCAGCTTGGGCAACAGAGTAAAACCTTGTCTCAAAAGGAACAAATGACAATGTAAATGGCATATTTAGCACTTCCTCTACCTACTTCACACCATCCCTCATTTAGGTCTTGATTCTTACGGGTCCCTCTTTGTAGGGCTTTTCCTTTTCTGTTCCTGTTCTCTCCTGGCTCCTGTAATTGAACATATATCATTCATTTTATCATTAGTATGTAGTACTTGTCCCTCTTCACTGTTGTCCCTGAGGTCAGCCATGTGTCCTAGTCATCCTTAGTTCAAGTGTTAGTTAATTCTGTGACTTCTTCCCTGAGTTCTAGGTGTATTTTTGGATGGTGTTTCTAAAAAAATTTTTTTTTCTTTTTAAATCAAGAGCCACAATAGTGGGGCACAGTGGTGTATATCTATAATCCTAGTGGCTCTGGAGGCTGAGGCAGGATTGCAAATTCAAAGCCAGCCATAGCAACTTAGACTCTGTCTCAAAATTAAAAAAAAAATAAAAGGGCTGGGGATGTGGCTCAGTGGTTAAGCACCCCTGGGTTCAATCCCTGGTACCAAGAAGAAGGGAGGGGGAAAAAGAGCCACAGTAAGAAACATTTTACATGCATTTACATGTATTTGTAAAAACTGAAACAGGTTTCATTTATGCATTTTGATATTTTGTATTCTACATTTTTTTCTTCAATCTGCAACTTAATTTCAAAAATCACAAGTTGAAACACATTAACTTAGGCCATTCTTCCCTGTTCTGAATGTTATTTGCATAAAGCTGTCATAAACCTTTATGTTCTACAATCTGTTAGGAGGAGGTCTGGATTGCCCCAAGGCTTGAGGACAGAACCACTCTTCATTTCCCCCACTTCCCCCGACAAGTGGATGTACAGAGAATATTTATTGTAGTTTATTGGTTGGTCGGTTGGTTGGTTGGTTGGCTGGCTTGCTGGCTTTTCTGCTGGGGATGGAACTCAAGGCACTTACCATTGAACTATATCTCCAGCCTTTTTATTTTTATTTTAAGAAAGGTTCTTACTAAAGTTGTTGAGGCTGGTCTTAAATTTATGATCCTCTTGCCTAAGCCTCCTGAGTCCACTGGGACTAAAGGTGTGCATCATCATGCCCAGCTGTAGCATTTTTTTAATACTAAGAATTTAAAAACAACGTTATAGGAGAGGGGATAAATACACCTTTAGTCATACAGTTGGATACTGCAAAGAAGTTAAAATGAATGAACTTGGTAAAAACATTTCAAAATCAAAAACCATAAAAATAATAATGCTTAATGGAAAAGCAAATTGTAAGATGATAGATAGACACAGTGGATTATCATTAAGGTACATTAAAATAAATACAACTAGCTGGGCATGGTGGCACATGCCTGTAATCCCAGTACTTTGGGAGGCTAAGACAGGAGAATTGCAAGTTCAAAGCCAGTGTAGCAATGGTGAGGCGCTAAGCAACTCAGTGAGACCCTGCCTGTCTCTAAATAAAACACAAAATACGGCTGGGGATGTGGCTCAGTGGTCGAGTGCCCCTGAGTTCGATCCCAAAAAAAGCAAAACAAAAAAAGCCCATACAGCTATGCTGGTGATGGATACATGCATACCTACATGATTTGAATGACAGACACTTTATTTATTTATTTTTTTTTTTTAAAGATTTTTTTTTTTTTAAATTTGTTGATGGACACAATGTCTTTATTTTACTGCTTTGTATGTGGTGCTGAGGATCGAACCCAGGGCCTCACACATGCGAGGCAAGCGTTCTACTGCTGAGCTACAATCCCAGCCCGAATGACAGACACTTTAGATAGAGCTTAGTTGGTAAAAAAGGAGAGGAAATAAGGTGGGTGGGGGTTTTATTTATATCTTTAAAATTTTGCTTTTTATACTGAAATCTTTGTGTTACATAATTCTGTGGGTTTTGTAAAATGTGTAGTGTTATGTGTTCACCATTACAGTTTCACCACCTGACCACTTTATTTTTGTCTTTGTACTCCAGTACTTAGCACAGGGCTTGCAAATCTTGTGTGAATGTACAATAATATCCCATCTAAAATTACATACAATCAAATAAAATTCAGTAGTACTTTTTAGAAAATAATTATTTTATTTATTTTTTATGTGGTGCTAAGGAGTGAACCCAGTGCCTCACACATGCTAGGCAAGCACTCTGTCACTAAGCTACCGCTCCAGCCCTCAATAGTACTTTTAAAGAGCAATCTGACACAATCAAATAGAACCTATTCAGGGAATAAACGCATAGTTTAAAATTAGAAAAATGAGTTAATATAATCTCAGATAAGATAAATGATAAAACAATATATAGATAAAAATCAGAATTCAGAGCATATCACTGATCTTCAAAACAATTTAGAATGCTTTATTGACATAGAAAGAATATTTCCATCTAACAATCAGCTTTATGTTTAAAGAGGGATTTTCTAATGGGAACAAGGATAGCAACTATACTACTTTTTTGTATAATTCTGGAAGTTCTAGCTAATTCAGTACAATGAGAGTTACCATTTTGAGAAAAGAACTCTTATTATTATCAAGCAGATGGCATTGCAGAAGCCACAAGAAAACCAACTGAAAATTTATTAAATTCAATGAGTTCAGTAAGACAGCTGAATACATGATAAAGATAACCAGAGTGAAAAAGCTTTCCTATATGTATAGAAATAATTGGTTAGAAAAATTAATGGAGTAAAAAGATCCTATTCATAAACAGGAACCTTAACAAGAAGATATGTAGGATCCCTTAAGACAGAAATTCAAAATTGTACTAAGTCCAAAGGAGAAAAAAAGACATAAGTTTTATTAAGATTTTAATTAATATTATCATAGTAAAAGGTTGACCTAAATGTCCACCAAAAGGAGATGATTTTAAGTTAATTCTCATATTCTATGACATAAAGATTTTTTAAAAATTTTTTTTAAGTTGTTGATGGGCCTTTATTTAATTAATTTATTTATATGCAGTGCTGAGAATTGAACCCAGTGCCTCACACATGCTAGGCAAGCACTCTACCACTGAGCCACAACTCCAGCCCCAGACATAAAGATTTTAATCAAAGAAAAATTTGAGGGAGAAGTCACAGGTTTTATTCTGAGGTTTTTAGTAGCCAAAGTAAAGAAGGCATATGATCTATAGTCATGCCATAAAATACTGAGTTTCTTGGTAGAAACAATTATTGTAGCTGAGACATGATATAAACATTTCTCCTGGTCTCAAAGAGTGGATACTGTGTAGGGAATGATCATGTTGACAACCTAATAAAATGCCATCTACCCTTGCAGGGCTGTATCTTACAAAGTTCCTTGCAAATAGACCACACCATACCAGGGAAGTTTGGTGAAGAATTGTGGTGGGGTGAGAAATGTGATGGTGGTGGCTGGGATGAATAAACTGGGATATGTTGCATTATACTGCTCTGAGGGTCATGATGCTCAAGGAAGGTTGTTTTAGAAACTTGAATTACTGTTCTCAGCTGATGTGTCCTGCCACCCTGGTATCCTGTGAATCTTCACAGATTGGCTACTGAATTTTTAGTAATGTGTTATATTTGTTTTTGTTATAGCTGAGGATCCAGACTACAGAGAAATCTGTCAGGTGGTGGTGTGGGATATGATCTGCAGCAGCCACCAGGTATGCCAGGCAGGAGGCAAGAGGTGCCACTTAGGCTGGCACTGAAGAGAATTTACTGTTGATGGACTGAACAGTCTGCATGAATATTCCTTGAAATTACATTTTGGTAAGTGCTATGGAGAATAAGTAGTCTGTGTCTACTCAGGCCTTGCTTTCACGGTTGACTGGTGGAGTTGACGACCTCTGAACAAGGTGGAGAAGCCTCCTGAAGTGAAATGCTTGTATAGTGAGAAATGAGGGTCAGGACGCTGAGATCTGGAAGCAACACTTTATTAGTGGCCACGGCCCAGAGGGATAATTTCCAAAGTCTGAGCCCCGAGCACAGCAGGGCTTTTACTCTTCTACATAAGCAAGTTTTGTGTACATCAAGTCAGGAGAGTTGGTGTAATTCTATTGGAGGGTGCATTTTACATTCCTTATATGGATACAAGCCTGTTGTCAAACTAGGGACTCAGCTCATACAGCTTAGGGACTTTTACTGCACTAAGCCTAAAGGGAGATTATTCTGTCCCTATTGCTTTGCTTCCTGCTTCAGCTCCTGTGGTTATCTTTTACAGCTATCTGTTAGCTGCTATAAGCCTTTATGGTTAAATGTCAGTAAGTAGAGTTGGTGTGTGTTAGCGTGCAGAGCCACCACCTGTCAGCTCTGAAACTGTTAAAGTTTTCATTCTGCTCCACTACACTTGACTAGTAGGCTAGCCTACCTCCACACAGGCAAGAAACTTCCTCTGAAGTAGCAGTGGGCATGATCCATTAAGATTTTCCTTAAAAAACAATTTGAGGCCTGTTCCAGCACAAGTTGGGAAGGATAATCAAGGTTTACCCATTTGTACATCATAGGGCACATCCACCTTAATTTCAAGTCTGGAAATTTTTTTTTTTTTTTTCAAATTTTTTTTTAGTTGTAGATGGATGCAATATCTTTTATTTTATTTATTTATTTATTTATTATGTGGTGCTGAGGATCGAACCCAGTGACTCACGCATGCGAGGCAAGCGCTCTACCACTGAGCTACAGCCCCAGCCCCAGGAAAATTGTTTTTTAAATCGATTATATCAAATCTTGATCAAAGATCAAGTAACAGAAGAAGAAAATTGTAAGGCATTAACATCTACTTTTCAGCTACATAACTTCATGGTAAATCCTTCAAGGCAAATGGTGCCCATGTAGGCAATAACCAGAGTGCTTAAGAAAAGTTTGGAATCTGAGTCCTGGCTGAACCTCTCCTTGAGCCTCAGTTTCTTCATCTGCCAAATAAGGATATCAGTACCCACATAGGGCTATTGTGAGGATGAAATGAGATAGATGCTACACATTATGCATTTCACATAAGGCCTGACACATAGCACTTGGTAATCAGCTGCCATTTATGATCATGTTGTTATTGTTTCAGATATTTTTTAAAGGCCACCGAAATTGTAATTCATCAGGAAGAAATTTGGTATAATCTAAATAAATGAACAGAAGTGCCATCCTCATGAATTTCATTAAAATGTCATAATAGCTCCTTAAATTGCCCTGTAGATTCAGGATAATTCAATAAAAATCCTAACAGTCTTCTCAATCATGATTGTTTTGATTTGTTTTCTTTTTCTTCTTCTTCTTTTTTTTTTTTTTTTGGTGTGGTATTGTGTATTGAAACCAAAGGGTAGGTCTACCACTGAACTACATCCCCAGTCTTTTTTATTTTTTCATTTTGAGACAGGCTCTCACTAAATTTCCCAGGCTGACCTCAAACTTGAGATCCTCCTGCCTCAGCCTCACCTCAAATTTGAGATCCTCCTGCCTCAGCCTCCCAAGTAGCTGGGATTTATAAGTGTATGCTGCCATCCCTGGCAGTAACAATGTTTTTAACTCTTCTAATTATCTTTGTTTTAATAAGAAAATATAATTGTATTAACAAATGTTAAATGATAAAGATGCTTAACATTACTGTGATTATTTTCTATGACCCTTTCCATTCTAAACCCTCCGTTCTTTTTCTGAGCTCACTAATTTTTGACTATCCCTTTCCTGTGGGGAGCCTCCTGCAGAGTTAACAGGTTTTGCCTCCATTGGATCTTTGGCACATCTGTTGGCCAGAGAACTGTCAGGCTTTGCCAACCTGTGGAGCCTACACTAGAAATCTCTTTCATACTTTTTCATTGGTTAATTTTTCCCCAGCATCATGTGTAGGACATAAGGAGAATGAGTATAGTCTGTGAGAGTTGTGTATATATTGAAGTTTTTGTTGTTACCCTGTTTCATTCTCTTCTCTTAGGAATCAACTATTTAAAGTTTGGAACTGAATTTTAACTGGTATGACTAATACCAAGTTTTATTTTCTATTTAAGGCTGTTTCTGATACTTGGAAGTTATCCTTTCAGCCACAAAGATGGTCATAAATCTTTGTCTCCCACAATTTAAACCAAGAATTCACTGCAACAAGGTAAACAAAACAGATACATACATATAGATATACAACACATATTTTTCCTGGGTTTTCCTATTTCCTGCCTTGCACATGAGAACTTGATTTAGGTTTATTATACTTTTGCCCTTCAATTCCTCAAGAGGGCAGGTAGGTAAGCATGGGACAGGCTTACCTCTAGATCATAGAGCACCATTATTAGGTAAGCTGTGATTCATTTTGTGGGGGGGTCTTCTTCATTGTCTTTTCCCTTCTAGAACAGTCCATTTCAGTTCCACCCATAGTCAAAGCAAAAGTGGAAGTACCTCCCCCCACCAAGTTCTTTTGTTCTTTTGCAAATTTTTTTTTTGGTGCTCGGGTGTGAACCCAGGGGCAGTTTAGCAATGAACTAGATTATAGTCCTTTTATTTTTTGGATCAGGGTCTCACTAAGTTGTTGAGGGCCTTGCTAAGTTGCTGAGGCTGGTCTTAAATTTTGCAGTCTTTCTGTGTTAGCCTCCCAAATCGCTGGGATCACAGGCCTACACCATCACATCTGGCTCTTTTGCTAATTTCTCATACTAGAAGTAATGTTTTGTACTTGTTGTTTGGATTATTTGCTGTTTTTTATTTGAATTAAGCTTCTTCCCTTTTTGTGCAAAGGAAGATATCTATTCATAGCACAAAGCAAGGAATAAGGAAGCACCAAGGAAAAATTGAACCCCTCCCCTAATTTAGAGTTTCTGTACATAGCATACTATTTTAAGTTCCCAGATTATTAGGTTGACTTCTTCAGACAAAGATGCCTTAAAAAGTCCATTAATTATAACAAATATTAGAAATATTAAAAGAGAAGAAGTCATCCCTACCAAAAGCCCATTTGTTATTTTAAATGTCCCATAGTCTTTTGTGGTCCTTTTTCCTGAATGCATTTTTTTAACCAGTGTCATCATTCATAGATTTATAAGCAGCTTGTTTATTTTGCCTTCCTAGGGAAACTGTTACAATTGGTGGGATCCAAATACAAAAAATTGAGAACTTTAACGAGCATTTTTGTTTTCCTTTAAATCTATAAGTTTTCATCCTTTGAAATAGAAAAACACTAGTATACCTGCCCTCTCTTCTCAGAGATGTTATTTTGCAGGGAGTTTTGGGTAGGTTGGGTAGTTTTATTGCTTATATTTTTAAGATTGGGCTATAGTTCTGGACAAGTTCTTGAAAAACAGCATCTTCATTTGGATCAGTGTGTCTCATATTTGTCATTAAATCTAGATATCAGCTGATGGTTACGAAGTAGAAAATCTCATCTCTGAAGACCTCACAAAAAGAAGCCATGGTTTTAGGACAGAGTATTTTATTAAGCCTCCAATCTATGTGACAGTCTCCTTTCCCTTTAATGTGGAAATCTGTAGGATTAACATAGACCTTGCAGCTGGAGGAGGCCAGAGTGCCATTGGCCTGGAAATGTACACATCTGCCTTATCCAGCAGAGCTTCTTGGAATACACCCGAGTGCCAGACCCCAGGCCCAGCTGAGCCATCTGTTCCCAACAAGGAGGCATTCACCTTGGTAGGCAAAGTCTTACTGAAAAACCAGACCCAAGTGATGTTCAGCCACAGGGGCTTCAAGGCCAGGCCACCCTTTAGCCCAATGGAAATCACACTCCCCTCCCCTGCTGTTATGGCCCAGGAGCTCTGGAATAAAGGGACTCTTTCTCTTAGCCACGTGGCTCACCTCAAGATTGGTATCACCCATGTGACTGGCAGTGGTATTCCTTGCATCAAGCAGTTGGAAGTGTGGGGTCAACCAGCCAAGACCTGCTCTCAGGAGATGATAGACAGTGTCCTGCTGGTGGCTTCAGAGAGTCTGCCTCAGGACTTGGCTTTGCAGACTCCAGCTTTGCCCATGGAGAGTGACTGTGACTCTGGGAGCCAGTCTGAGGCCCAGCAGGCCCCTTCCAGCCTGCAGGAACTGGCTGAGATAGTTGGTAATGTGCCTGAGGAGTTCCTGGATCCCATCACCCTGGAGATCATGCCTTGCCCCATGCTGCTACCCTCAGGCAAGGTCATTGACCAGAGCACATTGGAAAAGTGTAACCGCAGTGAAGCTACATGGGGCCGAGTGCCCAGTGACCCTTTCACTGGGGTAGCCTTTACTCCACATTCCCAGCCCCTGCCGCACCCCTCCCTAAAGGCCAGGATCGATCATTTCCTGCTTCAGCACTCCATCCCTGGCTGCCACCTACTTGGGAGAGCACAGACTACATTAGCAGTGACCCCTTCTTCCATTGCCCTGCCTTCACGGAAAAGGAAGATAGAGCAGGCTGAGCGGACTCCAGAGAGTAGCCTTGATGTGAATGCTTCCTGTTTTTCTATCACAAACCCTCTGGTCTCACCTACTACCTCAGAGCACACTGCCAAGAAAATGAAAACCACCAGTGAGCTTGGCCTAATGCACATGGACTGCTCAACAGGTAATTTGCTGTCTTGTGTCTGTGGCCCAGTGGCCTCCCTGTTCTTCCTGCTGAAACATGGCACTGTGGCCCTAAGGCCCTGTGCTTTGTCAGTTTCAGTTCCTCAGGCTAGGGCCTGAGCTGCTTTTGCTCATTTTCATTGGAGGGTGCCTCTGCTTTGTCTTCAGACCACAGACAGTCTGGAGGCCTGGGAGGTTCTCTGTTCCAGGTTTCTGTCTCCGTGTTTTGTTTCTTCATCCAGTTATGGTCTTGCTTGGATTTCTCTGCCTTGGACTCCCTTTGTGTGGCTCTGACCAGGCCAACAGTTTTCCTGGCTTGAATCCTCTGGTCAAAACTTCTGGGAGGAGAGTCACTAGTCCCTCAAAGTAGACCATGTCTGCCATCTTCTGCCTTCTTTACAGTTCCTCATATATCAGTGGAGTCCTCTAGGGTGTTGTTTTTCACTTTCACAGAGGAGCTCTGGTGGAAGTGTATTAATATCCTCCCTGCCTCACTTTACCATGAGGTGCCATGAGCACACAGAAAAGCAGAAAATAATTAGGTTGAAGGTCCTACTTTCAGGAGAGAGAAGCCACACTGAAGAACAGGTGTCAATAAGTACTTGAACAATTACAGTGTTCTTTAGTATGAGATTTAAGCCTTCTGGCTTTCCACTTCTTCCCCAGGTTTCTGGGACCAGGGATGCTGCCATCTCCTCAGGAGAACAGGCTTAGCTCCTTTGGTGACCTCTGCAACTAAATGGTTAGTCAGTCACGTGATTTTGCTTAAGCTTCACTTTCCCCATCAGTCACCACCACCCTCTTCATCTTATTGGGCTCACTTTTGGGCCTTCATTTTGATGAACCCCTTGTTCATATTCATGTTCATAATAGGACTCTGCATGAAAGACCATTGTGATTTGTATATGTTCCAAGTAAGACTGACAAGTAATATACTTAATTCTAGTAAAAGGAGAAGAGAGAGATGAAGAAATATAAATTTAAAAATGTCTTCTCAGCTGAGGCAGCATGAGCAGAAATTCTAGTGCCTCAATTTAGACATTTATCTTTAGGTCAGAGTGAATGATTTAGGGCAAAGGCTGTTTTAAAGCTTAGACGAAAGATTAAAATCAGTAAGATCTTTGAACTGCAAAATTGAAACAAAAGATTAGTGATTTGGGGCATCTAAGATTAGGTAAGTTTTAAAGGTGATTTCATAAGTCTTTAGACTATTTTATCACTGTGCTATTTTAACTAAACCTAACTTTAACACTTTTTTTTTTAAAAAAAGCAATATATTCATGTAGTTTTTACAAATTGAAAAAGCAGATTGTATACACACACACAGTGAAACAGCCACTGCTTACCTGTCCTTTTGATGTTAAGGTATTTTCTGATCTTTTGATATATAGTGCTGCATAGAATAAACCTTGTGCATATATAATTTTACAACTGCAGCTATCTCTGTAGGACAGTATTATAGAATTCACATTTCTGGGTTATATTCTTCTGTAGATTTGATCGATATTGTTCAGTTGCCCTCAGGACTATCCTACTAGTGATGTGAGATTCTTCTTAGCTGTACTAACATGGTGTGTTAGCAAGCTATTATTTAATAGGTAAAAAAATGGTGCCTTATGATTGCTTTAGTTTTCGTATTTCTTATTATTAGTGAGCTTGAACATTTCTAATAAAAATACTCTTTGTGTTTCCTTTTCTGTGGATTGTTTCCTTTGCCCATTTTCAATCAGTTGTTGATGTTTCTCAATTATCTCTAGGAACTTTTTATATTTTATTAAGATTAGCCCTGTGACCTTAATGTGAGCTAAAAATATATTTTCCCAGTTTATTTATCTTTTGGTAGGGACAGGGCATCTTTGGACAGGCTTTGATATCAGGGATTTTTTTTTTTACTCCATAAAAAGGATTTGGAAATTTTCCTTTTCTGTATTCTAGAATAATTTAATAGTATTAAAATAATCCACCCTTTGGCCAGGTGTGGTGGTGCACACCTGTAATCCTAGTTCTTTGGGAGGGTGACAGGAGAATCGCGAGTTCAAAGCCAGCCTCAGCAATGGCGAGGTGCTTAGCAACTCAGTGAGACCCTGTCTCTACATAAAACACAAAATAGGGCTGGGGATGTGGCTCAGTTGTTTAGTATCCCTGAGTTCAATCCCTGGTACCAAATAATAATAATCATCATCATCATCATCATCATCCACCCTTTGTATCTTTGGTAGACTCCCCTAGTGATTAGTGCTTGTTGCTTTTGGAGGATACATCCTTGGCAGCTTTTCTTTTCCTTATGAAACTCAGTCTGTTTAGATTTTATCATTCTTTTAATTTCTTGTATTTTTCTAAAAGGCTATGCTGATAGTGTGCTTAATGCTTACATTCGTGTCTTTGGTTTGGAGAATAAATTTCAGTTGGCATGACCCCAGGAACTTCTGGAAGCATCTGAGGTGCAGTGGGATGCAACAGGGTCCTTACATCCCATGTCTGTTTGTAGAGGTCTTGCTGGTGTTAGTCTTGACAGACTTGGTGACACAGTGCCACACTGACTAGTAGTCCTTGAAGGCCCTAAGTTGATGTCCTGTGTCCTACAAACTGTTGACAAAACATTCTACTCCCTGCTTTTGGGAAGTCTTGCAAATTCTGCCACCAGGCTGGTCCCTGGGGCCTTTCTTGAGCAGCTGTCCCCCTACCCCTTTTGCCCCCACCCTCATCCTATATCTTGGCTTTCTATTGACCACTTAGCTAGTGATCATGGCCTGCCTGGTCAGAGTGAATAACTAAGGTTAGTCCACTCTGCTTTATTTGCCAGGAGAAAGAGGACACAACACCTAGGACTCAAACAAGCATCCCAGCAGGGTGGCGAGGGCCCCAGTGGGAGGAGTTGAGGAAGGCCAAGACTGAGGCAGCTGGGGAAGGAAGAGGAGGGATAGGGGTACAAAATTGGCATTTGCTTGCCCTGTCCTTTTTTATATATATATATATACTTTTAAAAATTTGTTTTTGTTGTCAGTGGACCTGTTTTAAAAATTTATATGCAGTGGTGAGATTCGAACCCAATGCCTCACACATGCTAGGCAAGAACTCTACCACTGAGCTATAACCCCAGCCCGCCTGTCCTTTTTTGGGCTAGCTCAGGGGAGGCCTTTAGAAATGCTGCTGCAGTTCCTCAGTGGAGCCACAAGGTGGCCCATGCCTGTCCTGCACTTCATTCAGGAACAGGAAACTAGAGAGCCCAAGGCATGAGGGATGGAGAGGAACTTTCAGGGTTTCTAGGCCTGTGACTCCCTGCGTTCTGTCATCACATTCCTTAGAGACAGTAGGAAGGTGTTCTTTTTATATTTATGTATGTCCAGAGTTGAAAGTGCTGTTTTGCAGTCCTCAAAGGGCTTGTGACTTGTTCTCTTTTTGCCAAACTTCTCTCTGGATGTTGTAGTCTGTGCATCTCTCAACAGATCCAGTATCCCATGAGCAGAAGTTGTCGCAAAGCTTGGAAATTGCCTTGATGTCCACCCTTGGCTCCATGCCCTCCTTCACGGCCCGGCTGACCAGGGGACAGCTCCAGCACCTGGGCATAAGAGGGAGCAGCACTGCTGGGAAGCCAGGCGCCAGCTCGGGTAACCTGGGTCCTTCCCCTCTGTATCTTCCCAGAGCCATAGAACAGGTGACCTGTCCTGTACAGAATGCTGAGCTTGTCCCTGGGGGCTCTGTGGACCTGTATAGCCAGCTCCCTCCTTCCTCAATTCCAACCTGGGGAGAAAGCCACTTGCCTTCTCCAGGAGGAGGCAAAGGGTATCCTGGGAAGCTGACCTTCACAGGGAAGGCCTTCTTCAGTCAGCCCTTAGTCGTTCTGTGGAGTCAGGGCCTAGCTACTTTTTGCTGTGTTTCTTTCTAAGATCTAATATTAAATATTCTCTCCTGGAGACTTTTGTTTCTTCTTTTTTATTTTTCTCATCTAATCAGTCTCCCATCTGACATCAGGGGTGCTAGGGAGGTTTGGGGCTCCCTTCCCTTCCCTGTAGCTCCTGCTTCTCCTTGGGATTCAGACCCCTGATCTCCCTGACAGCTATTCAGCTTCTTCTCATGGGTATCTGCCCTCCAAAGCACTCCCCAACCCCCCAATCAGCTCATCTGGGCAAAAAGTGGTGTCTTCTACCTGTGTCAGGCCTTTAACACGAAAGTCAGTGTCCTGTCCCTGACATTCCATTCATTACCAAGACCTACTCATACTCCTCCAGAATGGATCTTAGCTTAGTCCTCTCTGCACTGCTTCCCTTGACTGCCACCATGGCACCATCCTGCTGCTTCTCCACCAGCCCTGCAGTAGCTTTGCTGGCTCCCACAGCCACCCTTGCTTACTACTTCACCCTCACAGGAGTAAGAGGGATCTTATTAAAATGTAAACAAGATCACAGCACTTCATACTTAAAATCCTTTCATGGCACACCATTGAACTTAAAATACAACCTAACCTGCTGTTGTCTCTGAGGTCTGCATGCTGTAGCCCTGCCTCTTCTCCTCTCCATCTCATTTGAATCCACACTGTGGTTCACTCATCTCACCCTGTGTATTTTCTTTATTCCTTAATGACTTTTGTTTTGTCTCTGAAACTGCCCCTGGGGCTTTAGGCCTTTAAGACCCTTTAATGGAACTTCGCATTGGTGCTAGAGAGAATTGAGGCCTTTTGCTTGCTTCCTTCCTTCCTTTCTCCCTCCCTGCCTTCTCCCTTCTGCTTTCCCTTCATTTTAGTGGTTCACCAGTAAGGAAAGGAATATTTCAACTCATTGTGGATTCTTGGCACTGGTACTTTTAGGTTGCTTAACGTTTGGCCTAAGGAAAACACCAGAGGCCAGGCCCTTCTTTCTTGGCCACAGCCTCAGGGATGTTGAGGCAGGGCAGCACTCTTTAGACGACCTTGCAGTTTGGACTTCCCTGTGAGGTTTGGGGTACACAGCAGGGAGCTGGTGTGCATTTCTTGATACCTGGTCCCTTTGCGCAGAAGTCAGATCCATTTGACACATGCTGAGTGTGGGCCTTATGAAGTGCTTTGCTAGGCCCCAAGGGTGGACTGAGGAGAAACATGGATGTGGGCTTCCAGAGCTGGGGTAGGAAACAGACCTGTGTGAAACAACCGTGAAGGGCTCCAGAAGCACAGGAGAGGGGCAGTCGGGATTGGCTTCCTGGAAGGGGTGTGGTCTGAATCACATCTCAGAATAAGGACATTCCAGGCAGAGGGAACAGTAAGCATGATGCCAGGAGGCCAGCAATAGCAAAGTATGCAGAAAAGAACTGATTTGAAGTTGCTGGATTCTAAAGAATGAGAGTGTGTGTGAAGGAGATGAGTCTGCACAGGCCATGCAAGGGCTTGACTATGCCAGAAGGTGGGGGGCATTCCCAGGAGGTATAAAGCAGAGGCATGGGAGTCAGGTTGTGCTCATGTATTGAAGGGGGCTGCTCTGAGAATAGATGTCCAGGACAAGTCTGGAGGAAAGTGATCTAGGCAAGGAAGAGATGTACCAAGTGACTGGGATTATGGTGATGAAAGTGGATGGAGTAGAGGGGCTAGGTTTAAGAATTTTCAAAGCAGAATGGTTTGAGGTGCTTTGGGGGGGGTCCCCCACGGAGTGGTGGCTAGGAACAGAGAAGTGGACCTGAAGGAAGACAGGTGAGGCCAGTTCCTGCTACTCCCTAGAGTAGGGGATAAAGAGCAGCTTCCTCAGGCAAGGGCCTCAGGGAAGGAAGAGCACCACAGGTGCAGCTTGGGGAAGGGGAGGATTGGCAGGAGCTTCAGGAAGCCCCATGGGAGGTCTGCCCTAGAGGCCAGGGTAGCACAGGATAAGGGCTCAGGTGTTGGGAGGGGACTGCAGACACATCTCAGGCTGTCCCTCTAGTGACCTCCTAACTGCTCCACTTTCTGCTTTTCCCTTTTCGTGTCACATTTCACCTTTTCTTGCAGTTACGAGGATGAGCTTGTGCCTGTTTAGGAAAGTATACCTTGCTGGGAAATGAGTGGGAAGGGCTGGTCCTGCTTGTTGCCCTTAGAGGTCAGTTCTTGAGCAGTCACGGGACCTTGAGATTTGGTCAGAGGTGATAGGAGGCCCGTCAGGTTCCCCAGTTCCTTGTCTCCCCTCCTCCCAGATTAGTCAGAGGTGGGCTAAGGAGGGACAAAGCCAGACTCTCAGAGTGAGCCTGGAACAAGGAATAGCCTTTCCTAACTCTAACCTGTTCTCCTGATTTAGAGCAGCCTGGGAGCATCGCAGGCCCTGAATGTGCCTCCTGCAAAAGAACATTTTCTTCCTACTTCAAACAGGAGCCCATGTACCAGCTGCCCTGTGGTCATCTCCTTTGTCGACCCTGCCTTGCTGAGAAGCAGCACTCCATGCCCATGACATGCACAGCCTGCCAGCAGCCAGTTGCCAGCCAGGATGTGCTGCGGGTCCACTTTTGAGTGACCAGCCTCAACCGGAGAAGTGCCATTGCTGGGAGGAACATAGGGGAAGCAGGAGCAGAGTCATAGCTCTCCTGCAGTTTGATGGTGGCAGGCACAGAGTGCCTGTTTTTTCTGGGGGGCTTTATCACCTCATAAAGCACAGGGACTGAGCGGGGGAATACCCTGCTCCTGCTCAGGTGGCAACAGGATAAAAAAGCCATAGGCTTGGCTGGGAGGGCTGGGGGGATGTCCCTACCCTCCTGTGCCTCCCTGCCACTCCCCCACCAGAGCCCAGGGCCTGCTGAAGCCAACTCCACTGGGGCAGGAATACTGAGGGCTCTCCAAGTTGTTTGTACATACCCACTTCTAGCAGAGCCTTGTGAGTGGAGCACAATGGACTGTGGATAGTAAAGAGAGTCTCTGCTTTAGGGTCATACTGACCACGGTGGGGGCTGTGGAACTCATGACTCGGCCTCCTCTGACTGGAAGACACTCAGCGCCTTAATAAAGTGATGGTTGATGTCATCTTTGGACTTTGTCCTGGCAGAGTGCCTGTCTCTGTTGTCATACTCCTGCCCCCACCTGCATCCATACAGGTGGACTGTCTGAGGGCAGCCATGAGTAGTCACTGCAGCCCATCAGGCTGTGATTCTTGTTAACAAGCCGAAAGGACAAAAGCTGGAGTTTTCACACCCACTCAGTTGTGAGGGCCTAGAATGACAGGTTTGCTATTCATGTGCCAGTAGGGAGGGTTGAGTGGCCTCCTGGCCAGATATCAGCATGCACTCAGTTGGCTCCTAGGGCTGCTCTCAGAGGGGAAGGCATTTTTCTACTTGTGGTCCATTTCAGGAAAACAAAAACAAAAACAAAAAAACATTTGTTTATAGGCTGCATTTGTTTTTTCCTTTTTAAATTTGATATTTCCACAATTCTGTTTACTGTATCAAACAGACTAGTCACCAGTATGTCAGTGAGCAAGTACACCATGCTGTTCCCATTCCCTGCTGAGTATGTTGAGGAAGGAGCAGCCCCAGCCCCACATGCTCCTGTTTTGTTCTTGAGATTAATCACATTCCTGTAGACAGGTCGTGGCTGCCCATTACTCATACCTTTGTTGCCCAGGGCTCCATCTAGACCCTAGAATTTAGAGAGGTGCGGCTGAGCTTAGGGAATCTGCTTATTTTGTTTTTCTTTCTTTCTTTTCATTTTTTTTTTTTCTTTTCAGTGCTGGGATCAAAACCCAAGGCCTCACACATGATAGGCAAGCTCTCTACAACTGAGCTAAATCCCCAGCCCACTTGTTTGGAGGGGAGAGGGTACTGGGGATTGAACTCAGGGGCACTTGACCACTGAGCCACATCCCCAGCCCTATTTTGTATTTTTTTAAAAAATATTTATGTTTTTTAGTTGTAGGTAGACACAGTGTCTTTATTTTTATGTGGTGCTGAGGATCGAACCCAATGCCTCATGCATGCTAGATGAGCGCTCTACCACAACCCTAGCCCTATTTTGTATTTTATTTATAGACAGGGTCTCACTGAGTTGTTCAGTGCCTCTGTATTGCTGAAGCTGGTTTTGAACTCGTGATCTTCCTGTCTAAGCCTCCTGAGGTGCTGGGATTACAAGTGTGTGCCCACCATGCCTGGCTCCCCAGCCCATTTTTTAATTTTTAAACCTTTGAGACAAGGTCTCACTAAGTGCCTTGGATGACTTCAAACTTGCAATCATCCTGCCTCAGCTTCCAGAGTAGCTGGGAGGAATCTGCATTTGTTTGAGAGTTCCCAGGGCTTTGTACACAAAGGTGGCTGTAGAGGTGGTCACCTCCTTCCTTCCACTTCCCACTTGTCCTTACTTTGATGCAACCCTCATGTGAGACTTCAGGGTCTGCATGGATGGCAGGCCATCATGCCCTTGCTGATAAGGCTCCCGTGTGCCCTTTGGCTGTAAATGTCTGTACCCCTCCAGGATCTCACCTTCCCTCCCATGTGCTACGTTCTTGGAAAGCCCCAGCAGAGCACTGCACGGCTGGAGTGTGTGTGGGTGGGGGGCGGTGGCGGGTGCGTGCTACCCTCACCCTCTCATGGTCTCTGGAACAGCCTACTTCCCCAGCAGTAGTTCAAAGTCTTCAGTGCTCTCCAGTTGCTGGGAGCCTTTCTCTGGGGGATGTCCTGTCTACCCAGCCATGGAAACCAACAACTTGGTGTTAGCAGGAGCAGTGCAGAATGCCTGGATGAGGGCAAAGCCTCCTCTCCCCTCTCTTCCTTCCACTCCCTTCCAACAGCTGTGCTGGAGGTGCTGCCTTAGACCAGACCTGCTGCAGGGGCCTGGTGAGCTGCATTGTTTTTCTGTTTTTTTGTGGGTTTTTTTTTTTTTTTTTGGCAATACTGGGGATTGAACCCAGGTTTTCCTACTGCTGAGTTACATCCCCAGCCCTTTTTATTTTTTATTTTGAGACAGGGTCCCACTAAGTTGCCAGGCTGGCCTTGCACTTGAGATCCTTCCTGCCTCAGCCTCCTGAGCCATTGAGATTACAGGCATTGACACCCACCTGACTGTGATTTGCATTTCTAGCAGGTTCTCCTCTTCAGGCAGCTCTAGTGGAAAACCAGACATGGGAACCACAGGAGTAGGGAGAACCTGTGTTAGGCCCATGTGGAGCCAGGCCTACATCCTTGAAGATACACATACTTTTACCTTAAGACTCCCCCAAGTGAAAGTGCTCTTTTTACAACCTTTGCTAGAAACATGTTAAGCTCCTTTGGCCTCTATTTCTCTCCCCTAGAAAATGGGAATAATATTTCTCTTGCAGCCATTTGGTTCTGAAGGCAGTTTGTTTTTTGCTAGAGCCTAGAGGTAGACACTATAAAGATTAGGCGACCAGGGAGGAGATGAATTAGGCCGCTTGGCAAGGCTTTATTGGAATACACGCTCTTCAAACTTGGAATCATCCTGCCTCAGCTGGATGAATCCACCAGTCCATCAGAGCGCGTCCGGGAGAAATGGCGCTGGAGATTCCATGCACAGAGAATTTCAAGAAAGCCCGGTCAGGAAGGGGAGGGCTTGGGGGCAGGAAGAGAAGGCCAGAGTCCTTCCTGGATAGGTCAGGAAAACCCGCTGATTGACAGGAGGAGTGTCTACTGGTGGTGTCAGCATCTGGCTTGCCACTCCATTCTGCAGCTACTGACCGGTCCCCCTAATTGAACATCCTGGACCCTGACCAGACCTAACAGACACAAAGCAACTTCCCAATAAACATGCAGAGTTTGGCTTCACTGACTGAGAAAACTCAGAACCCCACAGCCTTGCCCTCCAGAGATCCCTGCCCTTTGCCTGACCATGGATCTGCAAGACATGTCTCTTTGCTTTTTGTTGTCATTTTTACTCATGATGGAGGCAAGAAACAAAGCGTATTGTGAGTGCATAGCACCCAGGCCCTCTGAGCACAGGAGGTGAGGGCTCTGCGTGGCTCCAGTTTTCAAATCTCCATTCCTGAGGTGCAAAGGCAAGGCCTGTTCAACTTCTCTGTGGGACTAAGGTTCTAGCCCTTGGCCCCTCCCTTTTCTCACTAACAAGGGCTGGGCTATGTCAGCTGCTATCACCTCCGGTCACCCCTCTAGTCCCTGAGTAGATAGAAGAAAGCTCTGTCATAATTAGTTCTGAATGTAGAAGTAGACTTAAATCACCAGAAAGAATAAGAGTAGTTGCTCATTGCTCAGGGAGAATTCTGTCTTCCTGCAGTTGGGCAGCCCCTGGGTCCACACCTGTTCTGCTTCTTCCTATTGGCCTCCAGCATGAGGCCACTCAGCTGCTGGGTGCCTTTCTATTCCCCAGGAAATGGCTCCTCTGACGCTGGAGTTGCTGTAAATAGGTCTGCAGACAAAGAGACTTGCCCTGAAGGAAACCACCCACAGGTAAAAGGCGGCTGCTCAACCTCCTGCTGGTGGCATTGTATGTTGGCCTGACTCTTGATTGTGATGGCCACTGGGGTAGGTGGGGCTGCTGCAAATTGGCCACCTCCCACAGAGCTCCTGTGGATATCCTGGGAACAGGACCTGGTACTGAGCTGGTCTGACCACAGCCTCTCACCTCCCCGGCCACCCCTGCTGTGGCCTCACCCGGCCTCCCAGCCTACTTGCACATGCAGCATCTTCCTTTGGGTTCTGGATGGAAAGGGGAGGAGCTGGGTTGGGAATCGGCCAGAGCCGCACTGTCTAGTATAGTAGTCTATAGTCTATTAAAATTAATTACAAGGTTATTTAAATTAATTAAAAGTAAACAATTTAAGACTCAGCTCCTAATCCCACCAGCCACATTTCAGGTGCCTGATGGTCATGTGGCTGGAGGCTACTATATTGGACAGCATAGATAAAGACCTTTCCACCACGACATGAATTCTGCTGGATAATGCTAGGCCAAAGTATGAACTTGGTGCAGTGGCTCTGGTTTGCCCCTTACCTCTTATGAACCTGTCAGGAGAAGTACCAGTTCATGAGAATAAGAGTGGGAGAGTGGCAGAGAGAATCACGTGGGCTTGAACCTTCCTTCTGCACTGGGCATTGGCCATAGTCTGGGCCTCCACACTGCCAACATGAACTCCTTTCTGTATAAGAGGTGCCTGAGATGGCACTGTCTGCTACCCTTGACAGCCCTAAAGAGTGACAATATCTCCAGTGTCATAGGAATGAGTGACAAAAGAGCAAGAGACAACCTTGTGGTGGTTGGCAAGTTTTTCCATGAAAGGTTTATACTAATAACGCTACCTATAACTACACTGTTGGCACATGACCAGCCAGGTGTGGTGGTGCATGCCTGTAATCCCAGCAATTTGGGAGGCTGAGGCAAGAGGATCACAAGTTCAAAGCCATCCTCAGTAACTTCGTGAGGCCCTAAGCAGCTTAGTAAGACCCTGTCTTAAAATGGAAACACGAAAAGGTGTGGGATTGTGGCTCTGGTTAAGTGCCCCTGGGCCAAAACAAAACATTGCATTTGCCATTTGCCAGGCACAGTGTTGCTTGCCTATAGTCCCAGCAACTGGGGAGGTTGAGACAGAAGGATCACAAATCCAAGGCCAGCCCAGCAAATTATTGATGCCCTTAGCAAGTTAATGAGAACATGTCTCAAAATAAAAAATAAAAAAGGTCTGGGGATGTAATTCTGTGGTAAAGCACCCCTGGGTTAAATTAAAGCACCCCAGTACTACTATTGCTACTACTACTAATAATAAAATATCAATCACTTAGAACAAAAACCATTGCATTTACTGGACAAGGTGGTGCACACCTGTAATCCTAACTACTTGAGAGATTGAGGCAGGAAGATGGGAAGTTCAAGGCCAGCCTGGGCAATTTAGCAAGACCTTGCCTCAAAATAAAACAATAAAAGGACTGGGGATGTAGCTTAGTGGTACTTGCCTAGCATTTTCAAGACCCTCAGTTTAATGTTCAGTAACACAAAAGAAAAACAAAAAGCCTGTGCAGTTAAAAGTTTAAAAGGGGATGTGACTCAATGGTAGAGCACTTTCCAAGCACATGTGATACCCTAGGTTTGATCCTCGATACCACAATTGAAAGTTTCAATGTATCAAGGACAATGTCCTGAACTGTGTTATTCTTTTTTATTTTTTAATTTTTTTTGTTACTGAGGACTGAATCCAGGGGCGCTTAACCACAGAGCCACATCCCCAGCCCTTTTTATTTTTTATTTTGAGAAAGGGTCTTGCTAAGTTGCTCAAGGCCTCACTAAGCTGCTGAGGCTGGCTTTGAACTTGTGATCCTCCTGCCTCAGTCTCCCAAGCCACTAGGATTACAGATGTATGCCTCCATGCCTTGCATGAACTGTTTTATATGTATTTAATCCAGGCAACTCTGGGATTAAGAGGAAACTGAGGTGAGGAGTTAATATGACTAGCTCAGATTCTGTTTTGGATGGTCTCCCATGGATCCCAACACTGATTTTGTGGGAGACCAGCAATCTCAAGAACCTTTTCACTTGTGTCCAAAATTCCACCATGCAAAACCAGGGGCATGGCAGAATCCAGCTATGGAATACTAACCTCATGACCAGGCCACAGTGTAGTTCTTGAAAATTCAATATTACAACACTAGGCACAAAAATAAAAGATGCTTCCCCAAACAAACGCTCAGTAGAATGAGCTGCATATAAATGGAGAAATCTGGCTGAAATGTGAATGGAAAAGTACCCATATTGTGCAGTTACTGAAAGAAAAAGGCATGGGCAGGGTCTTTGGAAGACTGCCAACAGGGACAGTGGGTGTCAGAATCCTGCTGAGGTGGTGGCCTTGCCATGCTTCAGAGACCCCAGGTATGGAATGTGTGTGGCTGAAGGAGATCGAGTCTGAAAAAAGAAACTGAGTGATTGGAAAACCATGTGTGAATCAGTATCAGACGCATCTGGTGTGGTCCTGGTGGAGTACAATGGCATGAGGGACAGACAGAGACAGTAACAGGAAGACATCAAAAGTAAGAAGGGTGGGTTGGGACCACTCTGAACTGCTGGAGAGAACTGGGTTTGAAAAGGGAGGGACAAAGCATCTGTGTGGGGGAGATGCCCTTGATTCTTGGTATCCTCCCCTTGGGCCCAGGGCCCAGACATCAGCACTGACTCAGCTGATGAAATGCAACCCCATGGCTTATTTATTAGGAAGCCTGTAATTAGCCTGTCTCAGAAACTAGGAGCCTCCAGAGAGAACCCCTTTCACCTGCCTTCCTCTCTCCCACTCACAGGATGAGCTCAGGCTGGGGGAGCTCTGGCCCCTGGGACTGAGGAGGGGAAGAGGAGCATGAGCAAGAGGGGAAATGAGATGCCAGGGCACGTGCTTATGCATGCGATGGCCTCAGTGAGGTGACCTTCTATAATGAGATGATGGAAATGATGATAAGCAGTACAAACCCTCAGTCTCCTCTGCTAACAAACCCAGGGGTAGGCTTGGGCTCAACCTGGTCAATCTGCTCCAGCTCTGACTGTATAAGACTTGCAAGGTCTCAATCCCTTCTTAAAAGTCTCCTTTCGTTTGTCTCCTTGTAGAGTACAGCTTCTTGCCCCTCATTATTTATCTTTCCTTCCTTCCTTCCTTCCTTCCTTCCTTCCTTCCTTCCTTCCTTCCTTCCTTCCTTCCTTCCTTCCTTCCTTCCTTCCTTCCTTCCTTTTCTCTCTCTCTCTCTCTCTCTCTTTCTTTCTTTCTAACACTAGGGATTGAACTAAGAAGTGCTTCCCACCGAGCTACAACCCCAGTCCTTATTTTTTATTTTGAGATGGGGTCTCACTAAGTTGCTGAAACTGTCGCGGAACTTGCAAGCCTCCTGCCTCAGCCTCCCAAGTTGCTGGGATTGCAGGTGTACACACTGAGCCCAGCTTGCCCCCTCTTCAATGCTCCTTGGAAAAATCTGTCCTGAACTTCAGTTTTCTTTTCTTCTGATTTCACACCACTATGATTATTTTAAATTATGTTTGCCAGTTACCTGGGACATCTTCCTGGTCAGAAGTGGACTTTGTTCCTTCTCTGGACCCTGGGGAGATGTGGCTGTTCCAACCAGAAGAATATGGCAGAATGGGCCCTGTGTGCTTTCTGAGATTGTTTTAAGATGCCACATCGCTTCTGCCTTGTTTTCTGGAACATTCTTTCTCTCTCTCTCTTTCTGAGATGGGGATCTTGCTTTGTTGCTGGTCTTGAATTCCTAGGCTCAAGTGAACCTCTCGCCTAGGCCTCCTGAGTAGCTGGGACTAAGGGCACATGCCACCAAACTCAGCTCTAAAATATTCACTCCTGAAGCCCTGAGCCACAGTGCAAAGCCTTCAAGAGTGAATCCAGCCTAGGATAGTAGTGCATTCCTGTAATCCCAATGACTGGGGAGACTGAGGCAGGAGGATCGAAAGTTCTAGGCCAGCCTGGGCAGTACAGGAAGGTCCTATCTCACAATAAAGGTATAGCTCAGGGTAGAGTATCCAGGGATTCAATCCTCAGTACCACCAAAAAAAAAAAAAAAAAAAAAAAGAATCTAACTATCCCACGGCCTTCAAGCTATAAGGAGCCCAAGTCCCACAGACAGGCCACAGGGCAGGTTCTCCAGTTCATAGTTGCAGCTTAGCCCAGCCTTTGGGGTTGCTCCAGCCCAGGTGCCCAGGCATGTGAATGAAGAAGTCTTCAGGTGATTCCTTCCCCTGACCATTCACTCTTTCCAGTAGAGACCTCAGGCATTGTGAAGCAGATAAAAGGTGTCCTCTATACCCTGACCTTTGGCATCTGTGAGCATAACGAAATGGTGGTGGTTCTATGTACTGCATTTTGGAGTGGTTTGCTACCCAGCAGCAATAACTGGAACACCACAACATCCTAGACCACTGTACCTGAGGGGTTGGGGAGGGAGGAAGAGAATAAGAGGACAAAGTCAAATCCCCCTTAGCTGAGAGGGCAGGGAAAAGACTGGAAATGTTCCTGTGCTAGTCATTTGTATCCCTTCACAGCTGTCTGGCTCCAGGCAGCTGGCACATGGGGAGGAACGTGAGGGATGTGATGGTGGGACCAACTCAGTTGGTCACTTACTGAAGACACAGGGTTGGGCCTATTTTTGGGTCCTATGGATGTAATGATGAAAGGAACAGTCTAGGAGGCAGAAAGATGGAAACATGTGGGTAAGTCATTTCTAGGGTACCACATCTATCTGTGGGAAGAGGAGGAGGTTGGCTTTGCTAAGAGTAGGGATGTGGGCAGGAAAGATGGGACTTTAGTTCTGATTTTAGAAAATATCTCAGTGGGTTTGGAAATTCTACAAGCATCCCTTTCCCTTTGGTGATCTCACCCTGATTTTCTTTTAAAGCATTACCCCTTCTGCATTGACTGCAGTCAGAGGGAGTTTATTTAGACACTAAAGAGATGGGCACATGGCCCACATAGACAAATAGACACCAGAACATTACTCTGAGCAGAAGGATCCCGCTGAAGGCATCTGAAGTTATCTTATAGCAGACCCCGCACCCAGATGTTACACCCAGATTCTATCTACTACTGGGGGCACCTGTTCCCCAGATGTTGTATGAACTTTGGTTGTTAATGGCCTTTCTTCAAACGCCTGCCCTCAGCCAATGGCAGCTACCTCATCAAGGGAGATTCCCTCCCCAATTTTTTTGGCCAATGTCTGAGTAATACACAAATATATACCTTAAAAAGTCAATCCTCTTGCCAGGAGTGGTGGTATGCACCTGTAATCCCAACAACTCAGAAGGCTGAGACAGGAGCCTCCTGGTCTCAAATTCAAAGCCAGCCTTAGCAACTTAGTGAGGCCCTAAGCAACTGTTTCAAAATAAAATAAAAAGGAATGTGGATGTAGCTCAAGAGCAAAATATGTGAGTTCAATTTCTAGTATAAAAAAAAATCAACCCTCTTGTTTCAGGTTAGGGAACTCTATGGCACCTCTTATGCTCAGAAACCCCAGTGGGATTATGGTGAGGGTCAACTCAAGCTGAGACCACATCCTCACCTGGCTTCTTCCCCTGCCCTATCCAACCTTACCCATTCCCTGTGGGGCGAAGGCCCTCCACCAATACATCAAATGCTTCAGAATTCCCACCTCAGACTCTGCTTCTGAATTTTCCATTTCATGTGACATTTCCTGTGAAATTTCTGGGTTCATGTTTTGGGGCCCTCCAGCAGCAGTTTCCAAGTCTGGTTCTTTAGCCTTCCCCTAAACTGTGAACTCTCCATCACCTTCCAGTAAATTTTTTTTGCTAAAATTTCCAAAGCCTGATACAGAATATGAAACCAGGAATAGAGGGCTGGTGACATACTTTCAACCATGTGAGGGATATGTGGGATTGTCCAGGTGACACAGATGGGGACTCCCATGAAAAACAGGACCCTCTTAAGGACTAAGGGATAAAAGATCACAGCGGAAATAAGACAGTCAAGCTAGCTCTTCATCTCACGTGCTTAGCAGCCATACCAGAAAGTTAGGAGTTAAGTAGTGAACTAGTCTTCAAGGCTATGGGAGTGAGATAACATGCCAGGAGGTGGGAGGCTGGGAGAGCCAGCTTGGCTTTCTTATGTGGTCAGCAGAAATGCCAGCTCTCAAAATAATCATATTAGACACTTTTCCAGATGGTAAAGGCAACTCTAGGTGGTGAGTGGCAAACACACATGTAGAATAGTCACGGAAGTAACCCACAGTTACCTTTACCTTATTAACATAGTAAACCCTCCTGCAGGTGGAGACAAGATGGTAGCAAGACTCACAACACAGGAAAAGGCATGATAGAGTGCAGGTGTGACTAAATCCCACCTGTAGCTGTGATAATATGGAGAGAACAAGCTCCTGTCTTCCCCATGGATGCATAAAAACTGTTTACCTTTGTTCTTCACCTTAGTCAGCCTAGGGTCTCTGATCCCCTTCTAGCATAAATCCTAATAAAGCCTTGCCTGTACTTAAATTTTGTCCAAGTCCATTGTTCTTTTCTACAACTCTGTGACACAGGAAGTGACACAGTCACCAAAGTCAGTGACACAGGAAGGGGCAGAGAGCAAGGAATCTGATGTTTGAATTCTGGCGTAGATCTCAGTGACTGATGGCAGGTGGAATAGAAGCAGCTAAGTCATTGGAGTCTTGTGCCTACGGACAGCAGAGTTCTGGCAGACTTGGATTTGTCACTGTGGGACTTCAGGGTTTGAGAGTTTCAAGCTCCAGCAATGCCTAAAACCCAGAGAAGAGAGGCTCTTGCCCTGTCTCTATGCCTTAGAGGGCCTGTTCTCACCCATCTAGGGCAAAGCCAGGAATAATTCCCCCCAGAATCTGCACCCTGTGAGCTGTTGCCTGCCTAACTTTTCCATGATTGTTTCTAGTGCTGGAGAGGTCTTCTTCCCTGGTTCTGTTCCCCAGGGTGGGCCCTACTTCAGACGTGCCTGAGCAGTGGAAAAGGAAGACAGTTCTTGAGGTATGTGGGCAGAACTTGACTCTGCAGCCTGGGATGCTTGGGATGGGGACAGACAAGGCTATAAAGAGAAGTCAGCCCTCCCAAGTCACCAAGTCCTGCTGCAGAACTCCAAAGAGTATGGGAAGTCCAAATAGGATATCCAAACTTGAACCTGGACTTTCAGGTCCTTATGAAAATATACTTGTCAAGGTAAGGAGGATAGAACATGTTTTATTTAACACTTTGTTAGCTTGACTTATGATTTTTTTGGTAGTGTGGGTTAAATCCAGGGGCTACGGTATACTCTACCACTGAACCACATCCCCAGCCCATTTATTTTTTGAGACAGGGTCTCACTCAGTTGCCCAGGATAGCTTTGAACTTGTGATCCTCCTGCTTCAGCCTCCCAAGTAGTTGGAATTACAGGTGTGCACCACTATGCTGGACCCTCTAGATGGGCAAAATTTAGGGCATGATGGAGTCCCCTCTTCCTTCAGAATGGCAAATCACAACCCTGGGAGAAATCATTGAAAACTAAGGATGATGATCCCTGTCAGGGCCACTTTGGAATCAGAATGCTAGGTTTAAATCCTAATTGGGCTCCTTGCTAGCTGTGGCACTTCAGGAATTTACTTAACCTCTTTGTACTCTGTTGCACATAAAGAAAGCAGTGATCAGCCGGGCGCGGTGGCTCAAGCCTGTAATCCCAGCACTTAGGGAGGCTGAGACAGGAGAATCGCGAGTTCAAAGCCAGCCTCAGCAACAGTGAGATGCTAAGCAACTCAGTGAGACCCTGTCTCTACATAAAACACAAAATAGGGCTGGGGATGTGGCTCAGTGGTTGAGTACCCCTGAGTTCAATCCCCAATACCAAAAAAAAAAAAAAGAAAGCAGTGATCAAATTTCATGATACAGCTATATGCATAACTTGTAATGTATGTGCCAAGAACACACTGCTAACATCCAGTAAAAGTTAGTTGTTCTACATTATCCTAGTTTGTACAGTTTTTTTGAATTTTTTCTAGATTTAGTGAGAGATTTTTCTAGATTTAATGCAGGGGTGTCCACTAGAGATTGGTTCCAAACACAGTCTTCCCACTGGAAAAAGTCAGCACAGCCTCTGGGCTTAGAAGCAATTATTGCTCTAGGAAAAAACTTTTTTCTCCATTTGAAAATCTAGTTGTTAAAGAAAGTATGAGTGGAGTTTTAATCAACATTATTAATACCAATATTGCATATGAAGAGGTCTTAAAAACAAGGTAAAATTAGAATATTAACAACAACATAATGGATAGTGGAAGTAAAGGAATTCCTTTATATCTTAAGAAATCTTGCTTGCTTTGGAGGAAGATAGCAATATGGATTAACTGCAAATAATGTTTAAACTACAAAAAGAATAGAAATAAAATTAAAAGATCATTGATTAATTTGAAGACAGGGAAAAAGAACCTGGGCTCTGTGGCACCTGCCTATATTCCCAGAGACTTGGGAGGTTAAGGCAGAAGGATTGCAAGTTTGAGGCCAGCCTCAGCAACTTGGCGAAATCCTGTCTCAAACTCAAACAAACAAATAAACAAACAAATAATAAAATGGCTGGAGATGTGGCTTAGTGGTAAAGGACCCCTGGATTCAACCCCCAGTACAAAGAAGAGGAGGGTCAAGAAGAAGACAAAGAAGAGACAGGAAAGAAGGAAAAAGAAGTGTGTATCATAGAAGCTAAATATTTGCAAATGAGTCCAAGTAGGTCAGCTCACCATAGATGTTAATTGGTTAAGCTTGCTTTGTAAGTGCAGGAACTCTCAGAATGGATAAAAGATAAAATCCTGGGACTAAGACTGGGGTAGAGTGTCGCCTAGCAGGTGTGAGGCACTGGGTTTGATTCTGAGCACCACATAAAAATAAATTTAAAAAAATAAAGGTATTGTGTCCATCTACAACTAAAAAAAAGAGATCGAATCCTGCCACACAGTTTTAACAGACATAGCTAAAGCAAGAGCTCTACCACTGAGGCAAACCTAGAGTCCAATTACTGATCCCCAGCAACCCCTTCCTCTTCCTCACTAACAATTCCATTTTGTCAGGGGCATGCAGAAGGGATGAACCTTGACTGGCCAAACTCAATCAGGGCAATGGACTTGGTGTGGGCTCAGCAGCCAGGTTCCTGCCCAGCCTTGAGGGCTTGGGAGTGAGGGTACTGGGCAGGTTTTTCCCCCCATTTTGTGGCTGCCCCCTTGTCATGGGGAGAGACACTTAGACATGTGGAGGGAAGGAATAAGGAATCCTTGGATGACACTCGTGAATTCCAAGCCAGGCCTAGACCACATCAACCTCTAATTCTAAATCCTAGTAAATTAAAAAAGTCTTTGTGGGAGCCCAGTGCAGTGGTGCATGCCTGTAATACCAGCTACTCAGGAGGCTGAGGCAGGAGGATCCAAAGTTTAGCAGTTAGAGGTCAGATTGGGCAACATAGGGAGACCCTGTCTCAAAATAAAATTAAAGGAGAACTGAGGATGTAGCTCAGTGGCAGACTAGCTGGAAGCCCAGGGTTCCATCCCAGTACCACTAAACATAAACTCTCACATATACATACATGCATACATACATACATACATACATAAGGTTCTAGTGGTTTAGTAGCTGTCAGGGAATTTTTGAGGCAGTGGTATGGTTTAAATCCTAGGGCTGCTGTTTATTACCCTGCATCTTTGGGCAAGTGATTCAACCTTTCTGTTTGCGAATGGGGATAAAAAACACTTCTTTCCTCGTGGGGTTTTATGTGATTCAAGGAGGGAAAATGAACAGGGCTGGAACATACTCAGTGCTGGGGCAGTCTTTGTTACAGCCTGCATTTCAACATGCTGTATAGCCTGCGCGTCCTGTGTAATGTTCCTACAGCACGGGCGAACCACACACACACACACACACACACACACACGCTGGCTTGCTTGGATCCTGCTTCTTCACACCTTTGCACAGCTGTTTTTTCTTTCCAGGTGTGTTCTCCTCACTCTTCCCAGGAACCTCAGTTCCCAAAACACAGGCGCTGGCGAGCATGCTGGGCAGCATTCTCTGCGCAGTGGCCTTCCTTCTCTCTCTCCCCAAGCCTCTTCGTGGGGTCGCCGGCCCGGTGGGCTGGGGGCGGGTGAGGTAGGACCCCAGTGGTGGCCAGGGACTAGGATGCTTTGTCTGAGTCCTGGCACCCCAGGCCCCGGTGCCTCGCAGCCGCTCTGCGCGCAGTTCTCCGCCGGGGAGCAGCGTCGCTCGGCTGGAGTGGGGGAGTCGGCACTGCACGCTGCGGTCACCTGGGCGGGCGCGAGCGCAAGCGCCGGGGGCCCGGGAGCGGAGTGGGTCCCTCCCGCCCGCGATTGATGGCGTTAAGTGATTCCGGGCGCCGCGCTCCCGGTGGCGCCGACCCGAGATCCCGCAGCTCCCAGAAGTGCAGGCACTGAGCGCCTCATTAGGGCTGGCGGGCCAGGCACGCCGTGCGGCAGCGCCGCGCTCCACAATTTGTGGGCGACCCGGGCCGCCGCGCTTCCGCAGGTCAGGTCTCCGAAGCCTTCAAAGTTTCTAGTCTTGATTAGTGACTAACATTACCCATCTCCCCGCCCATGAGACACCTTGTGTGGCTGCTTCTGGGTGAAGAAGGATGAGAACAGACTGATTCTTTCCCGTCCAATCCAGCAAAGTTAAACATCTGTCCTCACCTACCCGATCCCCACCCGCAGGGTCAGGGGCTCTGGTCCCTAGGGAATGCAGCAGGCCCGGCCACCCGGATCTTGAGCTTTTTTTTTTTTTGGTGATGGTGGTACTGGGATTGAACCCAGGGCCTCATGAATGCTAGGCAAGCACTTTAGCACCAAGTTATACCCCTAGTCCAATCTGGAGCTTTTTGATGAAAATTCCCAGATGCAAATCCACCCAATTCGCCGCTATACAGGGTTTCAATGTAGAAAAGAGTTTGCCAAACCTGCCTTTTCTCCTTTATTTTGCTTTAAATTTGGGTTATTTTTGCTTGTTAAGAATGTTTTTTTCTTCCCAGTACTGGGGATTGAAATCAGGGGTGTTTTACAGCTGAGCTATTTGTTTTATTTCGAGACACCATCTCACTAAATTGTTGTGGCCGGCCTGGAACTAGCGATCTTGTTGCCTCAGCTTCCTGAGTGTCTGGGATTATAGGCACGCCCTACCTCGCCCAGCAATGCATGTTAACAATTATTGAAGACTTTTCACTTCTTATTTATTTTAAGCTTAAACAATCCACTTAAGAGGGTTGATAAATATTTCAATTTTGTTCCTCCCTTCCACAACCTGATTTTATTCTATTTATCTCTTCAATCCATTTGAGATGTGCTTTGAGGACAGATAGCTGTCCACAGAAGACAGTTCTGTATCTGTGGGACTCAGGTCCAGCATTTTTCTCAAATATTTATCCCCACTCAAGGAGCCTCCCTCAGTTTAATGCAGAAGTGATTCTTGGGCCTCTACAACATTTGCTCTCTTTGGTTTACACAATTACAGAGCATTTGCATAATTACAGAGCATTTGTGTGCCTTGGTGATCCAGGGTCCTCAGGTAAGACAACTGGAACACTGGAAAAAAGAGGATGCTGTCTATCTGGAAGCAGAAGAGCCCACCTGCAAATGAGGCCCATCTGGCCATACTTGACACCTTGCCTAAGGATAAGGGAGTGCTTTAAAATATATTCTGAGATTGGGGGTTTAACTGGGAAGTTTGCAACATTTTGTTATGAAAGGATCATAGAAAATCTTAACCTTTTGGGCACACTGATGTAATTCCCATAAGATGTCAGTGAAGTAGGAAGTGGGGTTAATACATCAAGAAAATAACCTTGAAAACATGTGTGACTTGCCCCTAGGTTACACCACAACTCCCTGGAGAGCTGAAGTTGGTACTCAGGGCTTCCCTCCCTACCATCCTTCCTTCTTGCCATAATGTATTGAAAAATGCCATGTGGAAAACACTGTCAGGAGTGGGGCTACAGTACTGAACATGAAAGATGGAGTTCTTTCTGCTTTGGGGTTTTCATAAAGGCAATACAAACATATATGTAAAGAGATGGGGGAGTGGAGGAGAAAAAGATTATGAACAGCAAACTGTAGTAGGTACCATGTGATTTTTTTTTTTTTAAACATAGACCCAAGTGAGAAAACGAAAGGTGGGAGTGAGGGATGCTCTAGACAGGATAGTCAGGGAAAGCTCCCCTGAAAAGAATTCATTTAAGCCAGTCCAGCAGATTGTGAGGGGAGCAAAGACCTCTAGGACAAGGAAATGATAGGTTCTCAGCTCCCAAAGCAGGAGTGGGAAGAAGCAGACAGAGTTGTGGTGCATGTGAGAGGCAGGACTGACAAGGGTGAGGGACAGGAGGAGCAGGGTGAGTAGGGTGAATGTCAGGTGGTGGGAGGAGCAGATGGTTGGATGGTGTCATGATGGCAGAGCTGGGGAAGCCTGGGAGATGCAGGGGGCAGCAGAGGATCCAGAGCCCAGTTTGACTATATTAAATCTCAGAGGCCCATTGGATATCCACAGGAAGGTGTCATTGGGCAGTTGAGTGACTACAAGTCTGACAGTTGGGAGAGAGACCAAGGACGGAGACAAGGATTTGGGAATCATCAGCTTATAGAAATTGTACAAAATCACCTCAAAAATTAGAAGTGAAGGGATTGGACGACTGAGTCCTGAGATAATGGAACAGATCGAAGGAGGAGGCAGAGAAGGACACTGGGAAAATGTTTCCAGTGTGAACAAAAAAAAACCTGGTAAGGGTAGTTTCACTGGAGCTAAACAAAATGTGTTTTAAGAAAAGGATCAAGATGATCCTGTTGAATGCTGTTAGGGGAATATGGATAATGAGGACTTAAGTGTGCCAATCAAATCGGACAAGTTTATGATCTTGATAACAGGAGTTTCAGTGGGCTGGTCTGGGCAGAAGCCTGAGTGGAGGGAGTTGAAGAATGAATGTTGGCTTGTGGGTTAGCATGGCAGGTGAATTACAAATGAGAAACCAAGGCGACCATTAACTCCAGGGAACACAAAAAGCTGTTCTGAGATAGAAGGGTCATCATATTAACCAATCAGAAGGGTGTGGTTGCAAACAAACTGGTAATGCTGCTCTAACCTTCATGACATCATTGTATGAAGAAGAGACTGTGGTTGGAGAGTACATGAGATGTGGAAGGGTTAAAAAGCTAAGTCCTCCTCCTCCTCCTCCTCTTCCTCTTTCTTTTGGTACTCGGCATTGAACTTAGGGGTACTCCACCACTGAGCTACATCCCCAGCCTTATTTTGTGTTTTATTTAGAGACAAGTTCTCACTGAGTTACTTAGTGCCTCACCATTGCTGAGGCTGGCTTTTAACTCGCGATTCTCCTGTCTCAGCCTCCCAAAGTGCTGGGATTATAGGTGTGCTAAATCTTCCCTTCTTAAAAGATGTATGAATCAACATCAGGAGATGAGGCATAGGGAATGTAAGGTTGCAGAAAGTGTAGAAAAGTCATTTTGGAAGATATAATTATAAGGAAAGTGTGGTAAGAATGTGGGTCATCTGGAGGTCCATGTGACATGTGAGATGCTATATTTGAAATATACCCAGTCAACAGTAAAGAGACTTTTCCCATTTACTGAAGGCACTGAGTGGTGTGTATTGGGGGAGCAGGCTATCTGGCATTTATCTGTACCTAGGAGGAGTTTGGGATCTTAATAGGGCCTGGTGTAGGAGGCCGGTCTTAGAATGATGACCCTGGCAGGTGTGGCTGATAGAAACGGGGATGCCCTGGCCAGTTCCAGGGCTCATGTACCTTAGTCAGTCTGGCTTCATGTGTTTCCAGATGGTAACCTGAACTCAAAATGCAGAGAAGGTAAGGTATGGGGCAAAGCACACATGAATGACTTCAGCCTGTCTTATAATCCATAGAGCCTTGGACAATGGCTTGTAACCCATCTTGTTTCCAGTCACAGGTGGAATGAAAATGTTCTTCCTGGCCTGACTTAGAAAATATCTCTGTCTGCAAAAATTTCTTCTGTTTTTATGAATGCCCTAAATAATACAATTCTATTATTAATTAGCTTCACAATGACACAAGCACTTTTTTCAAGCTTTTGCATATTAAATATTTAGTGCCGACAAAAAACACTGTGCAGTGGCTGTTCCTCTTCTTAATTTACACTGGAGGAAAGTGAGGCACAGAGAAGTCAGTGGCCTGCCCAAATCAGGATGCTCCACTGCTTTCCCATGTCCTTGGGGTAAGAACTGCTTAACACTTCCTCTTGAAGTCTCTTCAAGACCCTAAGGGATTATTCCTCTTGGCGGGTTCTGAGTATGGGAAGCACCCTCAGGGCTACACTTAGTGGGGAGGACACCACACTGCCCCCTGGAATTTACTTGAAATCCCCCAGCACTTGAAGAGGCAGCCAAGAGCCTGTGGGGACTGGGAGAGCTGGGGAGTGTGCACAGCCCGAGAACCATGGGTGGCCATCCTGGGTCCAAGACCAGAGCAGCACTCCAATGGCCTGGGGGAAGGGAGGCCTCAGCCCCCTTTATATCTGCCACCTGAGATTGGGAACACACAGTTCTCTTCCTGGGCTGGGTCCGTTGGCATTGTTCCTTCTTGTTCACTCCAGGCCCAGGGTTCTTGAGGATCCCACTCCCCACCCTGGCCTGACATGGTACTTGCCTAGGGTCCTGGAGGGGGTTGGGGCAGGAGGCTGTCAGGTCCCTTGGTACTCTCCTTGCACTGGTGAACCTAACAGAGCCTGGAATGATTGCTCCCCACAGTACTCCCCAATCCGTGTTCCTGACTGGGAGGACTGTGATGGGGGACATGTCACTAAGTTGCCACTAAGGCCTCCAGTCTCAGGTCTTAATCCCTTTACCTTGCTCTGTAGGAACTTGGTGTGTGGGAGTGTCCTGAGCTTTCCCCAGAAGCCTGCCACCCACACTGTCACCAAGTGAACAATACACTGTGGTTCTGTGACCTTCCCTTGACTCCGTGACTGTGGCTGCCTTGCTCAAGAGGCTGCAGACAAGAATTCCCTTTCCGAAGTCCTCTGACATGGCCCCCTTGGTGTGTTGTTTCCAGTAATTTGTCCTTTTGCAGGGATAACATGATTGTCCCCTGCATCACCACTCCTGTCTGGAGCCTGACCCTGCTCCTAACAAACCAGCTCCTTGGGTCTCTCTGCCCCCTCTATAAGGGCTATGTCAAGTGGAAGGGGTCCTTTGAACTCCTAGCCTCTTCTAGAAGGCCAGAATGCTCAGATGGTCTCTAGGTGACCCCCTAGTCTGTCCCTCTCCCAGAGACCAGAGAGCTGCAGTCACAGTTGCAGCAGCTCCTGTCATACCGTGGCCAATGACATTCCAGTGGTTTGCCCCCCTCCTCCACCATCTTCTATACTGAGTCCCACGTGTGTCCCCAGACACATGAATCACTGCTGATGGCTTGGGACCTGGATGCCGAGGGCTCCTGGGGAGCCACTGGGGAGGGGGTGTGGCAGGCACATCGCCTCTGAAGGAATACCTGCGGACATAAATAGGCAGCCTGCTAAGGCAGCAGCACACAGCCAGCCCAGCAGCTCTGCACACAGTGCCACACTGCGAGCGCCAGGATGCCCGACACCATGCTGCCCGTCTGCTTCCTCGGCCTGCTGGCCTTCACCTCTGCTTGCTACTTCCAGAACTGCCCGAGGGGTGGCAAGAGGGCCATGTCTGACCTGGAGCTGAGACAGGTAGCACCATGGCCCATTTCAGGGCTGCTGGGAGTGGGCAGTCCCCAGGACTGGTAGGGGCTAGGAAGGAGGGAATCCTTGGGAGAAGCCAGTCTTGAGGGGAGAGGCATGGCTGGGCAGAAGGGTCATCAGGCTAGGGCAGAAGGGAGGTTGCTGCTGGGCAGGTTGGGAGGGGCAGAAGGGGCCTTGGACATAGACTCCAACTAGACAAGAGATGTAGGGAAGAGATGCTTCCCCAGTAACTTGGGCCTGGATCAGGGAGAATGCGGTGGGCAGGTCTCTGGGCCTGTGGGGTCCTCTTATCCAGACTCCCTGGAGGATCAGGGGCTCTATCCCACCTGCAATCCCAGGCCTTCCCCACCCAGTACCAGTTGTTCTCAGCCACAGGTGGGTGACCCCACACAAAGATGGCTATTGATCTGAGCTGGCCTGAGCAGGAGGACCACCCAAGCATCCTGTAAGGAAGTTCTGCTGAGTATCTAGCTCAATTCTCTAGAGCTGTGTGTCCAGCTGATTCCTTTTTATTCCAGCTGTGGCAGATGCTGAAGGAAATCTGATCACCATGCTCAATTCTGCCCAGGCCACAGGTGGCTCCATGTTGAGCTATAGAATAAGTGAGACTGGGCAGGCGGGCTTTTCTCCTTCTGAGGCCTGAGGCACCAGATGTCCCTGTCCTCTCTTACAGCTTAGACCCCTGGCACCTAACTGGCTAGAGATCAGGGAGTTATGGCCTCAGTTGAGGTCCACTGGGTTGGTGGGTTGCAAGGGCAAGGCCAGAAAATGAGATGAAGGGCCAGGGTGTGTTCTGGATGAGGGCCGCAAGGTGTAAGGGTCAAGTTCGAGTAATGGGGCAGGAGGAAGGTCTGGAATGAGGATGGCGTGGGCAGATAATTAAGGGGTGCACAGTTGAGATGGTCCCAGAGCTGAAGGGTGAGATGACCCCTCCTGTAGCCTCTCCCATAACTGAAGGGGAGGATGCTGAGGGCCATTACTGAGATCTGGTCTTCAGTCAACGGAAAATCAGTTTCCTAGATTTCTCAAGCTCTTGACCACCGTCAAGCCCAGACAGCACCTCAGCACCTGCAGCTCCCATGGTATCACCCACACTCCCAAGCCCTAGACCCCAGCATCTTCCCCCTCGAGCTCACCCTCCCCTGTCCCCGCAGTGTCTCCCCTGCGGCCCTGAGGGCAAAGGGCGCTGCTTCGGGCCCAGCATCTGCTGTGCAGACGAGCTGGGCTGCTTCATGGGCACAGCCGAGGCGCAGCGCTGCCAGGAGGAGAACTACCTGCCGTCGCCCTGCCAGTCGGGCCAGAAGCCCTGCGGAAGCGGCGGCCGATGCGCGGTCGCGGGCATCTGCTGCAACGAAGGTGCGCACTCGCAGGGGACAGGCGGGGCGGGTTCCCGCGGGAGACACTGAGGTCGAGGCCCCTGATCTGTGCCCACCCCTGGGGAGCCCGCGCTCATACTGTCCTTTCCGCAGAGAGCTGTGTGAGCGACCCAGAGTGCCGCGAGGGCTTTCGCCGCCGCGCCCGAGCTAGCGACCGGAACAACGCCACGCATCTGGATCAGCCCACCGGGGCCCTGCTGCTGCGGCTGCTGCAGCTGGCGGGGGCGGCCGAGCCCGCCGAGCCCGTCGAGCTCGCCAAGCCTGGCGCGGACTGAGCGGATGCCTCCTGCTGCCCCTGCCTCCGCGACTGCCCCATGATAACTGAAAATAAATCTTTGTAAATGCATCCTAGTGTCTGTCTCAGTCTCTGGGCGGGAGAGGAAAGTAGGTGAGGTGCGGACTCCGGATCCCGACCCAGTTAGTTCCCGCACGCGTGGTCCAGGGCAGATCCACCCCAAAGAAGGGATAGATGCTATAGAGGAAGCAATCTTGGGAACTAAAGAGGGAAACTTTTTTGTTTGTTTGTTTGTTTGGTACTGGGGATTGAACTCAGGGGCACTCGACCACTGAGCCACATCTCCAGGCCTATTTCGTGTCTTATTTAGAGACAGGGTCTCACTGAGTTGCTTAGCGCCTCGCCGTTGCTGAGGCTGGCTTTGAACTCGCGATTCTCCTGTCTCAGCCTCCCAAGGTGCTGGGATTACAGGTGTGTGCCACCGCACCCGGCTTGTGCTTCTCTTTGAGTTCAGAGTCACAGTTGCAACAGTTTCTCTCACATTGTAGCCAATGACATTCCAGTGGCCTGCACGTTTCCTCTACTGTTGTCTGCACAAACAGACCCATGGATCACTGCAGATGGTTTGGGACTTAGTGGCTGTGGGAGCCTTCCAAAGGGTTTATAAAGTTCTAGTCCAGTCATGCTAGAGCAGTGGGATAGTTTGTTGAGACACCAAGAAAGACACTCAGAGATAGATTTGTGATATAGGTTGTTGAAAACTGCTTTTGTGCTTAAAAAAAGGAAAAAGGAACTGCTTTTTGGCAAAGGTCCATCGACAGGCAGGGCACACAGCATCTCAGACCTTCACAGTGCATTGCCCAGTGATGGCGACCTGGAAGAACATGGTGCTGGGTTCCACACCAGGCAGGGAGAGAGGACTATAGGTGAGGTCAGAAGCAGTGACAGCATAGCTTACTTTGGCCAGCATCCCAAGCAGCTTCATGAATGTCCAAGAAAGGCACCAGTTTGCTATAGTTTCCAGTGAGAGAGGGGTGGGGGGCAGAGGTTGATTGTTCTTTAAGATAATAACTATATGGACATTCAGGTCTGGGCCTGCTTCCAGTGTTCCATTGACTTGTCTAGGTTATTGGGAACAGAAAGGGGTGGTTCAGGGACACAGTGTTTTACTGTCTTCCTTTGTTTTAAGAATGACATAAGTGGCCACCAAGGTATCATCTTGGGAATTAAGTAGGCCCCCTGCCAAGGCAGCAGTACACAGCCAACGTGGCAGTGGTGCACACAGTGCCTCACCCAAGTGTCCAAATGCCTGACACCATGCTGCCTGCCTACTTCCTTGGCCTGCTGGCCTTCCCCTTCCCTTTTGTCTAAAGGGTGGCAAAAGGGCCATGTCTGACATGAAATTGAAGCAGGTATCACCATAGTTCATCTTAGGGCTGTTGTTAATGAGTAGTACCCAATGACTGGCAAGGTCTAGGAAAGAGGGAATTCTTGGGAGAAGCCAGTCCTCTGGGTAAAGGAGGCATGGCTGGGCAGAAAGGCTTCAGAGTGGATCAGAAAGGATCAGGCTGTTGGGCAGGTTGGGAGAGGCAGAAGAGGCTGCTAGACACTGACCCCACCCAGACAGGAGATGCAAGAAAGAGATGCTTCCTTAATAACTAGGTTTGGGGCTGGATCAGGAGAAGTGCAGTGGAGAGGTTCTGGGTCTGTGGGGTCTTTTCATCCAGATGAACTAGAAGATTGGAGGCTCTGTCCCACCTGCAATTCCAGGCCTTTCTCACCCAACACCAACTTTTCCCAGTTACAGGTGGCTGACCCAGATGGCCACTGATCTGAGCTGGCCTGAGAAGGATCACCCAAGTACCTATAAGGAAGTTCTGCTGGGTACCTAACCCAATTTTCTTGTGCTGTGTGTCCAGCCTTTTCCTTTTAATTCTAGCTGTGGCAGAGCTGATGGAAATCTGATCATCATGCTTAGTTCTGCCCAGGCCACAGGGGGCTCCATGTGGAGCTATAGAATAAGTGAGATTGGGCAGGCGGACAGCCCCACAGCCTCCCTACTGTGTGCTTGGCTGTTTTAAAGGTCTGAGGTAACAGCTGTGCCTGTCCTCTCCAGGGTCCTGGGCCCTGGAAGCCACCTGGGGGACTCTAGCAGGTTGAGCATTGGATCATGGACCCAAGTGAGGCCCACTGGGTTGGTGGTGGGTCGCGAGGGCAAGGCCAGACATGGGAGGAAGGGCCTGTGTGTGCTCTCCATGGCTCAGACCCTCTGGAGGGGGCTAGATCAAGGTGGAGGGGAGGGGAAGTTCTAGATTGGAAGGTGCAGTTGACAGAGAGGTGCACTGTAGTGATGGCCCCAGAGGAAAGTCCCCCTTCCCTCTACAAGGGGATAGGGATCAAGTCTGAGTAATGGGACAGGAGGAAGTGGTGGAATAAGGGTGGCAGGGGCAGATGACAGAGGGGTACACACCAGTGAAGGCCCTAGAGTTGAAGGGGAAGGTCCCCCTGCTGTAACCCAGGGGAGGCCTGTCCAGAACTGGAAGTGAGGATGCTGAGGGCTATTTCTGAGAGCTGGTCATCAAGTCACTGAAAACCAGTAGTCCATTTCACATTCGCCTTTGACCATCATCCAGGTCTGCCTGGCCCAAGGACCTGCACCCGACAGGCATCATCAATGCTCCTGAACCCCTAGTATGTGCCCCTTGCACTCGCCAGGCCTCATAGCCCCCACTTTCTCCACCACTTCTTTCCTTCAGCTCAACTGCTTCCATCCCCTCAGTGAGTTTTCTATGACCCCAAGGATATGGGGTGCTGCATGGGACCCAACATCTCCTGGTCTGACAAGTGAGGCTGCTTCGTGCAAACTGTCAAGATGTTTTGCTGCTTGGATGGGAACTTTCTGAGGTAGTCCTGCTAGTCTGGCTTGAAGATTTTGGGAGTGGGGACACTGTGATGCCCTAGGCTGCCCAGTGCTGCAGCTAAGATGTGCACTTGGAGAGGGCAGGAAGGACAGGTTCCCACAGGGGCACAGAGAATGGGGTCCCAGAGCTGTGCTTACCCCCAGAGCACCCACACATGAGTTCCTTTGCTCAGAGAGCTGTATGAGTGACACTGAGTGCCATGATGTCTTTGACAAGTTACAGGAGCCAATGACTGAACAATGCAGCACATCTGCACCTGCCCACAGGTACCTGCTGTTCTGGCTGCCGCAGCTTGTGGGGCAGCTGAGTCCTGTGAGCTCACAAAGCCTGTCACCTACCAAGCCACCCTCACCTACTGCCCCCACACTCTGGGGGCCCTGAGGCATGGAAGGAGGAAGGAAAAGACCAGAGGATTTGGTGGCCCTCTAGAGAGTGGATTAGGGGTTATTCCCCAGAGAGAAAGAAGTAATAATGGGGAGAATGAAGAGAGAGGAGATAGGGATTGCAGAAGGAAGGAGAGAGATCTAGAGGCATGGAGAATGACAGAGAAGTTTCTACTTTAGCCCATGAGGAAAATTCACTGTTTTAGGGGTAGAAGTCTGTGAGTTTTGATAAAGATATCCAGTGTCTGGCAAATGCTAGGCAAGAACTCTAACACTGAGCTATACCTTCTGCTATTCCTTTTATTAAAAAAAAAATTCTTTGAGTCAGGATTTCACTACTCTGCCCAGTCTGGTTTTGAATTAATGCTTTCAACAATGCTCCCGCCTCAGCCTCCTGAGCAGCTGCTACTAAGGAAGGGGTCACTGCACCTAGCTTTCTTTGTTTTAAGGTATATAATTTGCATCAGTTGAAATTTACTGTTTTTGGTGTAGAGTTCTGTAAGGTTTTTTTTTTTTTTTTTTTTTTTTTTTGGTGATGTTAGAGATTGAACTTACGGCCTTGTGCATGCGAGGCAAGCACTGTACTAACTGAGCTATATCTCCAGCCTGAGTTCTGTGAGTTTTGACAAACATATTCATTTTGGTAATTTTCCAACCACAATCAAATGTGGACAGTGTCATCCTTCCCCCACTCCAAGTTCCTAGCTACAGTTTATTCCCAAATGCCCATGTGCTAGAGGCTTAGTCCCAGGATTGGCACTCTTGGGAGGGGGTGGACAATTTAAGAGGTGGGGCCTGGTGGGAGTTGTCCTTTCATTGGGGCCTACCCTTGAAGGGGTCATTGGGACCCAGCCCCTCCTCTTCCTCACATTGTTCTTGGCCATGAGGGGAATGACTTTGTCCCTTCTCTTCTTCCCCACCTTGATGCCACAGGAAGCCACTGGGCAACTGACCATGGACTGAGACCATTGCAAACTGAGCTCAGATAAACTTTCTGTCTTTATAAGTTGGTGATCTGAGGAAATTTGTGACAGTAGCTGAAAGCTGACTGATACACTCCTGGTTTCTTTGACAGCTTTCCTTAAATACCCATTGGTGTGTCACAGGCATTGCCATGGTAAATTTGAAGAAGATCTCCTTTTCTCCACTTTCAGACACCTCTAGTTCCTTTCCATGACAAATCTTCCCTGGGGCCCACCCCAGACTGGTTTGAGGAGAGGAAGTTTCATAGCCCTAGTAGCTACCACGGTCAATTCTGAAAATAAAGTCCACACTGCTGGGACACTGGCAATGTAGATGGTTCACACAAGAGGGGATAAATATGCAGGAAGGGTGAGGAGGGATGTGGAGGGGCAGATGATCTGCTGAAATTAATTAACTGTTACCTGTTCTCAGATAACCTGGTCTAAGGGTAAGGGAGTACTTTAAAGAAAGTTAAGAGATGAGGGGTTTAATCTGGAGATTTGCAATATTTAGTTAGGAAGACATCCTAGAAAACCTGAAACTTTTATAGCAACATCACATGATTCTCTTAAGATATCAATGAGTAGGAAGCAGGGTTGGTACATTCCAGTAACCATAGAAATAAGTGTGACTTGCCCTAGGTCGCACAGTAACTCCCTGAGGAGCTGAGGCTGGTTCCCAGGGCTTTCCTCCCTCCTTCCCTCTTGCCATAATGTATTGAAAACCCCCATATGGCAAACTCTCTACCAGTAGAGGAGCCATAGTACTGAACATGAGAGATGGGGCTATTTCTTCCTTGGCGATTTAATTTTACAGGGACGCACACACACAACACAACATAACAAAAAACTGCAAGTTGTAGTAAGTGCCAGGTGACATATTAATATAGACCAGAGTTAGAGAATAATAGTGGTGAGAGTGAGGGATACTCTAGACAGGAAATAATAAAATGATCTCCCCCCCTTTTTTTTTAGTGGAAAGCTCTCAGACTGCATTCCCCCCTTACTCTCCCAAAGGAGAGGAGAGAACAGTCATCAATGTCAAAAGGCAGTTGCAGTAAAGCAACACCAAGAGCTGCCTTCATTCTTAGGAGGGAACTCGGGGCCCCTTCCTCGTGGTTTCCAGTACTCTATAAGATCAGTATTCCCTTTTAAAAATGTATGAATCAACATCAGGAGTTGAGGCATAGGGAATGTAAGGTTGCAGAAACAGTGGAAAAGATGTTTTGAGAAGGGACATTATAAGGGAAATGTGGAAGGAATGTGGGTTGTCTGAGGGTCTGTGTAACATGTGAGATGCTATATTTGAAATGTAACCAGTCAACACAGTGAAGAGACTTTCCCCATCCACTAAAGGCTCTGTCATAGTACTTGACTAGGTTCCTGGAGTTGGGGTAGGTGGCTGTCAGAGTCTCTGCACCTTTGAGGCTTACAAGGCCTGGAGGACTTAACTCCTCAGAATAGCTCCCCAACCCACGTTCCTACCTATGAGGGCTGTAATGGGGGACATGCCATGAAGTGTTCCCCAATGCCCTCAGTCTCAGAGCTTGAGTCCCTGATTGTGTCCTATAGTGGTGTGGGAGCAATGAGAGCATCCTCAGCTTCTCCCTGAAGTCTGCCATAACCCTACTCCTTCAGAACAATCCCCTGTGCTTCCGTGGCCTCCCTTTGATCCTGTAACAGTGGCTGCCTTGCCCATGAGGCTGTTGGTATGGGCATCCTTTGTTCTGGCTACACTGGGTGTGTCTTTCCTGGTCAGTTGTCCTGCAACAGGGCTAACTGGAGGGGACCCCACAAGCCTTCTTGTCCACTGTATCACCACTCCTGGGCTGGAGCCTGACTCTGCTCAACACAGTAGCTCTTAGATCCCACTGCCCCTATTCTAGGGTCTGTCAGGTGGAAGAAGCCCTTTGACCCCCCAGCCTTTTCTGGACAGCTATAATGCTCAGATATGTCTCCAGGTGACACCCAGTCTGTCCCTCTCCCCCTACATCCAGAGTCACAGTCATAGCAGTTCCTTTCACACTGTGGACAATGACATTCCAGTGACCTGTGCCCTCCTCTACTATCTTCTGCACAGACAAACCAACATGTGTCCCCAGATGTCGGAGTCATTGCAGATGGTTTGGGACCTGGCGGCTAGGGGAGCCTTCTGGAAAAGGGTTTGTAATGATCCAGTCCAATTGTGCAAGGGCAGTGGGATAGTTTTCTGAGACTCCCAGGGAGCACACCCTGAGATGGACTGTGATGCACAGGTTGTTGGAAACTGCTTTTGGGAAAGATCCCTTGGTGACAGGCAAAGCTCCTAGCACCTCTGTCTTTCATAGTGCATTGCCCTGTGATTGTGGCCTAGAAGAGCACCATGCTGGATTCCACACCAGCAGGAAGAGGGGCTTAAGTGAGGTCAGAAGCAGTGACAGCATAGCTTCCTTTGTCCCATCACAGGGCCAGCATCCCAAGCAGCTTTGTGAATGTCTGAGAAAGCAGTTTGTACAGATAGCACTATTTTTCTATAGTTTCCAGTGAGAGAGAGAGAGAGAGAGAGAGAGGAGAGAGAGAGAGAAATGATGTTCTTCAAGATATGGATATTCAGGTCTGGGCCTGCTTCCAGTGTTCCATTGACTTGGCGAGGTTATTGGGAACAGAAAGGGGTGGTTCAGGGACATGGTGTTTTACTGGCCTTCTTTTTTTCTTTTTAAGAATGACATAGGTGGATACCAAGTCTCCTCTGAAGAAACATGTGCTCACATAAATAGGTAACCAGTCAGTCCAGCAGCATTGTGCCCAGTGCCCCACCAAGAGTACCAGGATGCCCAACACAATGCTGCCCGCCTGCTTCCTTGGCCTGCTGTCCTTCGCCGCCCCTTGCTACATCCAGAATTGCCCAAAGGGTGGCAATATGGCCACGAATGAGAATGCAGAGGAGTCAGGTATCATCATGGCCCATCTCGGGCCTGCTGTAGTGGGTAGTGCCCAAGAACTGGCAGGACTAGGAAAGAGGGTAGGTAGGGTATGTGGGTTGGGCGTCCTACCTTCATGGGGCTTATATTCAGGGGGAGGAGAGGAGGTGGGAAACAGTGAACATGTTCCAGAGGGCTGACGCTATGGTGTGGATACTGAGGGTCACCAAAGTCTCCTGTTTTAAAGACTAGGTACTTAGGACAGTGTTATTAGGATGTGATTCAATCTCAAAGAGGTGGCGCCTAGTGGGAGAACTTGTGGTTGTTGGGAGCATGTCCTTGAAGGGGACAGTGGAACCCTGGCCAATCCTTTTCCTAGCCAAAGGTGAGTGGTTTTGCTCCACATTGTGATTCTGCCAGTATACACTGCCTCACCATGGACCACAAGCAACAAGACCAACTGGCGATGGCATGGAACCTGTGAAACCATTAACAAAACCAACCATCATTCTCCATAAGTTACTATCTCAGGTATTTTGCCATAGTAGGGATAAGAAACAAAAGTAAATAATAATATGTTTTAGTAGCAATAAACACATTATGTTAGAGGAGCTAGGGTGTGGGTTAGTGGTTGAGCAGGTGCTCAGCATGTGAAAGGTCCTGGGCTTGATCCCCAGTACAGCTCCCCACCTCAAAAAAAGAAAAAAAAAACTTTTGTAGATTGGTAAGAACTATAGAGAATAAGGGAAGTGCCTGTTTTCATATTTCTAAGGGTGGTCAGAGATGACTTCCTCCTGTACATGACCTCAGAGCCCTGGGCAATGGTGAGGAGAGATGCCATGTGCATCAAGGCAGGAGTGGTGGTTTTCTTTGACTTATTTTATTTTATTTTTTTGCAGTGCTGAAAATCCACTTGAGGGTCCCCAACCTGCTGAGAGAGGGTTTTACCATTGAACTAAATCCTCAGAACTTTTATTTTTCTTTGAGACTGGGTCTTGCTAAGTTGCCAAGGCTGGCCTGGAAGTTGCGATCCTCTTGCCTCCTCCTTCCAGTAGCTGGAAAACAGGTGGCACCAGGTGCCTGGCTCTTCACATAATCTTTGTGTGGGTCCACTTCAGTTCTGTACCTGTCCAACTCAGGACCAGCATGTTCCTCAAATGTTTCCATCCCACATAAG
>PVHX01012162.1:0-60590 GCA_004024805.1 Geosciurus inauris | reverse complement strand
CAGACAACAATCCTAACCCAATCTGAAGACATCTTGCGTTTGTCCCAGAAACCTAAAAACAAAAATAAAACTCAAGCAATGTTTTGAGCAGTGTGGGAAATCCAGGAAGAACACAATTAGATGTGGGCAGTGTTTGAACCAGCCAAGTGTTGTATGAGTTACAAATTCACAGAGGAGACAAAATGTGCAGGTCCCAAAGTAGTGTACCTGCTGCCCTTTAGCACCATGTTCTGCTGACTGCTCTACTTTTCTTTCAAGAAGTTGGATGAAAACTTGAAAATTTACTGTTTCCTGTCCATTTGTTCATAACTTCTTAATAAAAACAAACAAGCAAACAACAACAACAAACAAAACAAAACAAAACAAAAAACCTTTTTCCTATAGTGATCAGGACACCATTTATTGGAGGGTTTTGTAGCAAGTCTCAGACCAAAATGGGTAAATTCTTAGAAGCAAATCTGCCAACTTGGTTTTTAATTAAATACATAAAAAAGTACATTAAAACCTCATACAGGGCTGGGGTTGTGGCTCAGTGGTATAGCACTTGCCTAGCATGTGTGAGGCACCGGGTTCTATTCTCAGCGCCACGGGAAAAAAAAAATAAAGATATTATGTGATTATTTATAAATAAAATAAAGATATTGTGTCCATCTACAACTAAAAATATTTTTTAAAAAACTCATATAATTTTACATTGTTGATTCACAAATCAACAGATCTTTTAGGGAAAGATAATCAGGAAACTTACTTTTGACTATTCATGGGAAGACAGAGTTGCTGTGGGTATGGTGAGCACTGACTATAGCAAGCACTCTCCCTGTGCTGAAGGACATTCTACTTTCAAGTTTACACAGTCACTGGGGAGTCTCATTCACACAAAACAATCAGTATGCTAATTGCACAGGATTCTCTGTTCATGAGATACTTGAAACACTAGTACCTTGTTAGCTGTTAAAATTTGCTGAAGCTGTGCGTACCAAGAATACAGTTCCTGCAACTTAGAAAGCACTAGTTGGTTGGATCTTTTCCATTTCCTTTGAATTGCAGTTATATGTTGAAATATAAGAGCCACTTACTTTTCTCTTAAAATATTCTCTGTGTGGGAATTAAATGAGCAAGGAGAATCCACTTTGAGATTCAGAAAGAGTAGAGGTAACATGTGAAGAACCAAAGGAGAAATGTGCTGATGAGACAAAAGGCTCTGGTCTCACCCAGTCAGCCGGATTTGCTTTTGCTTCTTAAAAATCCATTCCAGAGCCAGGCGCGGTGGCTCAAGCCTGTAATCCCAGCACTTAGGGAAGCTGAGACAGGAGAATCGCGAGTTCAAAGCCAGCCTCAGCAACAGCGAGGCGCTAAGCAACTCAGTGAGACCCTGTCTCTACATAAAACACAAAACAGGGCTGGGGATGTGGCTCAGTGGTCGAGTACCCCTGAGTTCAATCCCCAGTACCACACACACACACAAAAAAAATCCATTCCGGGAATCCAGCGTTTCTCACTATGCACACGCAGACACACACCCCTTGTGTGAGAAAAAAGAAGTGGCCTCATTGCCTCTAGAATTTTATTCTCAAACTTTGCTTCATAGGCCTAAGGAGGGTCCCAGATTGCTTAATAGATTTCCCACTCACCTGAATAAAAGGCCCCTTTTTCCATCTGGAAAGCTTCATTATTTAATCTTTGTATTTGAATCTCTATGTTTTGAGGTTCCACAGAGAAAAGCACCATAGTCTCTGGGTGAATGGCAACATGCACTTTTCTTATTTAATTAAATAAATCAAATAAATGTTTAAATAATTTAAATAATTAAATAAATGTTTAAGCCATAAAGCACAAGGAGAAGGAAGGTATTGGGTGGAAACAGAAATGAACAATAGTCCAGTGAAAGCTCTGGAGACTAGCCACCAGCCTGGCCCCAAACACCTGCCCTGGCCTTGTTGGTAAGATCCTACTGAGAAACCTCCTGACCATCAGAGAATCACACAGCCCCTCCAGGCTCCCTGCTCAGTGGCCTTCTGTGCTAGAACCAGGTTGCCTGGTTTTAATGAGAGAGAATCCCTGTCCTTCCATGAAGCCCAGGATGTGGGCCACAATATGGGCTCTAAGAGCATAATTCTACCCCCACAGCAGCTCATTTCTGTGAGGAAAGGAAGAGGGAACGTGAAAGCTGGGTGTGCAGTAGCGCAAGCCTGTAATCCCAGCACTTTGGGAGGCTGAGACAGGAGAATCCCGAGTTCAAAGCCAGCCTCAGCAACAGTGAGGCGCTAAGCAACTCAGTGAGACCCTGTCTCTACATAAAACACAAAATAGGGCTGGGGATGTGGCTCAGTGGTCGAGTACCCCTGAGTTCAATCTCCAGTACCAAAAAAAAAAAAAAAAAAAAAGAGGGAATGTGAAAATAGTGGACACCGTCTTTCATTCAAACTTTTGTTACCTATCTACCTACTAGAGCCAGGCCCTGGGAATACAAAGGTGACTAACATCTTCAGAACTTATGTCTAACTGGACATTGGCGAAGATTCTCTGCTTGACCAATCTTTAGTCAGGCTCCTGACCCTTCCCTTAGGCCCATGTGTGTTCTTCCATATAAAAACCAATTTTAGCCAAGAACCCTGCTAAATCAGTATAGCAAAAGTCCCCCACCCCCACAGTCACCGCAGATATCTGATCAGGTTCCTCATCTCCACCATCCCCTGGTGATGTCTGATCGTGCTGGCTTGTCTTCAGCAAGAATTGTTAGGTTTAGTTGAATCTCTCTACTCCTGATGTTAATCTTAGTAATTGTGTATCCACTGGCCTCCCTGCTTAACATAAATTCTCACTTGCCCATGCTGTATACAGGGTTGAACCCAGTATCTTTCCCTCACTGCAAAATCCCATGGCTGTGGTTCCTATACCTATCACAATGGTCCTGAATAAAGTTTTCCTTATTATGATTTAATAAGTATTATTGAATAATTTTTTCATTAATGACCTACAGATATTTGGGCTACTGCTATGTTACAGCTGTCCAAGAAGTGAAAAGTTGAATCTCATAGTGAATTGCAACCAGTTGAATGTGTCAAAGGAGCTGTTAGTCCACCGTGGTGGTAAAAGCAGGAAGGTAACACAGTGGACTAAGGTTGTTGTGATGAACGAATGCATTTTCAACTAAAAGGAATCCTGGATAATGGTCAATCCAAATGATGTGAGTCTAACACAGAACAAACAAGTTATCAATTACTAAAAAAATGGAGAAAACTAGAGATGATTTAATCAGTGTTCTTTGAAAAATTTTTTCTTTTGTACTAAAATCAGTGGTCAAAAAAAAAGCCATAGTGCATTGTTTGATGGGAGATAAGAATATGGTGATGCATGGCCCTATAATCCCAGTGATTCAGGAAGCTGAGGCAAGAAGATCACGAGTTCAAGGCCAGCCTGGACAGTTTAGTGAGACCTTGCCTCAAAAATAAAGAGCAAAAAGGGTTGGGGATGCAGCTCAGAGGTAGAACACACCTCGGTTCAGCTCCCAGTACCACAAACAAAACAGAAACCATGGGCATGGGTTTCCTTTGGAAGGAAGACGAATTTGGAAATGCATATATAGAAATGGTTGGAGAGCTTTGGTTAATATTGATTATAGAAGATGGACTGACAGAAGGAAATATTTCAGGACTAGTTAATAGAAATAGAACAATACATCAGTTAAATTCAGGAAACTAGTAGAGTTCAGCAAGACACTGGAGAATAGATAAAGATGCTGCTGCAAAATACTGTCAACATCGTGAGGCCCAGAAGGCCCAGAACAACGTTGGGGTTTGTCCAGATGGACCTGAGGGCATGGCCGAGGCCACAAAAAGTTTTCACTACAGGAACCCCTCAATTAGGTAATGAATAAGGAGAAAACTCACATGTAGTTGAAGCAGACGGCGACTTAGGGTCAATCCCTAGTCTAATTAGCTTCCATTTCTGGCAAAACTCCCTGAAGCAGACTTTGGAAAATGTTTGCACCAAGGACAAAGAATTGGATCACTAAGGCCAAGAACTTGCATTATTCACAAAAGAACAGTATTGAATCTTTGTGTCCCTACAACTTCCTGGGGACCAGAAACCTGATATATTTTCCAGTGACATGGTCATGGACACAAATAGTAAGCCCCCTGCTCTGTCATATAAACTGAGTCATACCGTGTTGAGAACTTGCTTCTTTCCTTCTTTGTGAAATTAATTCTTATTGTTGAACACAGCTGTAGTTTCCTTTTTCTATTGCTGTAGTAGAGTGTTCCACAATGCGACTGTCACAATTTATCCATCTACTGCTGATGGACATTTGGGATTTTCACAGGTTGGGCTATTATTAACAATGCTTCTACAAACATTGCTGTTTCCATTTTCTGGGGGTATTTAAACACGTTAAGATTTTCTTTTTCCTTCCTTCCTTCTGTCAGTGAAGTCCCTGGGGTTGCAAAAAATCTCATTAATATAGAGATTTAGGTAAGTAACAAGAGCTGAAAAAAATCAAGTGTTTTTCCAAGTACTGTCCAAAATAGCTCTCAAGAAAATCATCTGGAGAATTTGTCAAATATGCAAATTAGAAGGTACAACCCTCTGGAGATGAGTCTTGGCAAGTTGGATTTTATGTGTCAATCATCTATTTGTCTAGCGGTGCTAGGAAAAAATGCAGAGCCTTGTGCATTAAGCTATAACCCCAGTGCCAAAACCTTCATTTTAGAACTTATCACACATCACCACCACCACTGCCCTACCCCCCACGAGTCTTGTGTGGCCAGGTCTCTTATCTTTTTTTTTCCCCCTCTGTTAGCATGTAATGAACCTCTCTTGGTGTAGCTTCAAGTCGTCAGTACACAACCCCCTCACACCACCCACTACAGAACCTGATCTTAACTCTTCCACTGAGTGATTTGGCCCCCATGACAAGGGCCTACTTTGAGAGCTTTCCTTTCCTAGCCCAAATGTACCAGCATTATCCTGGCCTCCTGGGTGCTTCTGGTGCTTGGTCAGGCCCCACCTTCTGTAGATGTTACCTGTATGATGGAACAAATCTTAAGTGATGGGTGCCATTGATTTTAGCAAAGAGGAAAGGGTGGTACCTTTTCTTCAGGCCCAGAAAATCAGCTCCTTTTCCTACTTCCTCTGTTGTTGGCTCCTTGTGCTGGGGAATCAGCAACCTCCAAGCAAATTCTGCACTTAGCATATCTCGACATGGCGGTCCTAGCTTTTGCTTTCTTCTCCACTACCCTTCAACCTCCTCTCCTGGACCTATTCCCACCCCACTCCACGTGCTTTAGAACACTCAGAAGCTTCATTTTTAGGTAACTCCAAAATATTTCCATGACCTCTAACAATACTTTACCTAAACAGGGCATTGAATTTGTTGCTGTTATTGTTTTAAATAGACTTTGTACTTTAGAGCAGTTCCAGGTTCACAGCAAAATCAAACATAAAATAGAGTTTGCAAATACCACCCCACAAGATAACCTCACTAATACCCCCACCAGAGTGGTAATTTGTTACAATAAACCTACATTGACACATCATTATCACCCAAAGTCCATGGTTTGTAGCAATACTCTTAGTGTTGCATGTTGCATAAGTCTAGGTCAATTTATGACGTTTTATATATGCCATTATACCATCATACAGAGCAATTTCACTGCCCTAAAAATCCAGAGTTTCTCCCATTTTTTTTTTTTTTAAATTTTTTTGGTTGTTGATGGATCTTTATTTTATTTATTTGTATGTGGTGCTGAGAATCGAACCCAGTGCCTCACGCATGCTAGCCAAGCGCTCTACCACTGAGCCACAACCCCAGCCCAGAGTTTCTCCCATTTAACCCTCCCTTCTCCCCCACCCCTGGCAGGCACTGGTCTTTTTTAGTCTCCATTATTTTTGACTTTTCCAGAATGTAATTATAGCCCCAACTATATGGTTATGTGCCCTTTCAGATTGGCTTCTGTCATTCGGTAACATGATTACATTTCCTCTGTGTCTTTCAGGGCTTGATAGCTCATTTCTTTTTAGGGCTGAATAACATCCTATGGGTTTGTTTACCAAACACTGAGACATCTCAGCTAACTGCTTTTGAGTATTGACGATTATGAATAAAGCTGCTACAACATCCATGTGCAGGTTTTTGTGTGGATTTAAGTTTTCAACTCATTTAGGTAAACACCAAGGAATGCAACTGATGGATATATTTAATAAACTGCAATGTCTTCCAAAGTGCCTCTATCATTTTTATTTCTGCCAGCAATGACAGTGTTATGGTTGCTCCACATTCTAGTCTACTATTTGGTGCTTTGGAATTTTAGCCTAGAAGATAGATTCCTAGTGATATCTCACTGTTGTTTTAATTTAGGCATCTAGTTTTTAAACAATTACCCTTCACATTCTGTGGATTCATAAGGTCTTGTTTTTAAATTTTGCCAAGCAAAAGCAAGCAGGTAATCTTTTTTTTTTCATTATTAAAAACTGATCTCAGCTGGATATGATGGCACATGCCTGTAAGCCCAGCTACTCAGAGGTTTGAGGCAGAAGGATCACAAGTTCAAGTCTAGCTTGGACAACTTAGTGAGACCCTGTCTCCAAAAAAAAAAAAAAAAAAATAGGGTTGGGGATGTAGCGTGTTGAGTGGTAGAGTGCCTGTGAGTTCAATCCCGAGTATGGGGGGGGGGGATCTCATTTACAAACATGTCTTAAGACTCTTTTTTTTTTCTTTTAAACACAGATAAATGCAGAAGGAACACCAGAAGAAGTTTTTCTTCAGCTCTGCACAGCTATTGACTCTATTTTCTGAAGGCGAAAAATGCATGTTAAGAACAGAGACAGAAAAACATTAAAAGGTTCATCCTTTAACACAATGTTTCAAGTTAAGCCTTGTGTCCCCCCAAATCGTGACATTACTGTTTGCTTCCCAGCTAGAGTCATGTGAGAGGTGTCTGGAAATCATGCACGGTGTACTTGGGACCATCAGCCTCTTCACACTTCAGACAGCTGCCCTCGCTCCAGCATACTCTATCATGTAGGTTGCACCTCAGAGTAAGGTCAGGTTGTACCTCAGAGTAAGGTCAGGTTGTAAGAGACAGTGCAGTGCCAGTTTGTGTCAGTTGTGGGCCGCAGGACTTGCTGGAGTTTGATCAGCTGGTTCTAGTCTCATCAGAAAGGGAGCCAGCATCCCTAAACTCTCCATCACATCTTCCTTCTTCTCCCAAAGATTTATATACTGTTCCCTGATGAAGGTCCTCAACATGGGGGCAGGCTTGGGCACTTCTTCCTCTGGTGGCTGTTCACTTCCCATCCACTAGTGGCTCAGAACTAGAGTGAGATGACTAGACAATGTCATGTATAGCACAGACAGAGGCATCAAACAGATAAAATTGGATTGAAATTTCTTAAAATGTGAAATTGTACAGCTTTTCCAAGATGGCAAAAACCCAGGCCATGGGTAACCAATGTTAACCATCAGTAACATTGGTTATTTATTCTCTATTTATTTAGCTACTTGGAATATTTTCAAAATGGCTGAGAACAAATCTGATCACTGCATAATAACGACTCCTCTGTACATGGTGGTGGTGCGTTTTAGCAATGATAAATTTATAATTATAAACTGATCAAAAGTAAAAGCATGGGATGATGTTATTTCATTCCTTAGACAAATAATCATCTTACAATTTTGATTTCAAGTTATCATCCACGTACTCCCAAGCAAGTAAAAAATACAGTAACAACAACAAAAAACTGACGTGGGTGGGAGGGGCATGTTAGTAAGCAGGTGTCTTGCAGATTCCAATGTTGTATTTGTTCCGTATGGGCCCTTTCCTGGGGTTTGCAAACCTTGCATCAAATCAGTGAAGTTCAGGTTCTCTTTTGTGCTCAGTTGTCAAATCAGAGCTTCTATATTCTACCGAAATAACTGCATCTTCTTCCACTCAGTCACTACAAAAGACCATAGTTTCAGTTTGCATGATTTTTTTCTTCAATGGTTGTGCAAATAAGGATCCATTTCGACAAAACTGTATTTTTAAAGTCATTTTTTTTCTTGAAATGGATATGTACAAATAAAATAAATGGAAGACAGGATAACTCTTTTTCTATTTATTTGTAACTCACATCATTCTGGAAAGCATTTGAAAGCCTTATTCCAAACAGAATTAGAAGCAAACACAGTAATAGCTGAGATTTATGATCTTTTTATATGGTTTTAATTTTGGCCACAGACCAGATTTGAGCTATTACAGAGAGAATACTTAACGTATTCATGATACATGGTAATTTTCATATTTCCTTTTTCTCTAACATTCGTTCTTAAACAGAAATGTCAGTGTTTGCTAGAGAAGAAATTAAATTTCTTTGGTTACAATTATGCCTCTATTAACAGAAAGGGTGCAGCATGTTCCCACAACTCACACAGTTGTCAAATACTTTGTTGTCACACTTCTATAGGGAAGCCCAAGGAGTATTTGAGCAAAGGAGAAAAAAAGTATTACAGAATGAAAGTTATCAGTTGTGCCAGAAATCATAAAGTGACTCTTTGTAGGGATTAACATTCTTCCAAAACATACCATATATTGGCAAACATAGTCCATACCCACCAGAGCGCTGACAGTGTGGGTAAGGGAAATGAGACAGCAAAGAGGGTGACAGGCCCAGCCAATGGCTTTTATGGCTAGCTACAGTTGCCAGCCATCTTGAAAAATCAGCAGAGGTGAATGGCTCTACCCCTGAAGAGTACCTGGTCTTCTGCAGAACTACTAAAATCCACTTTACTGATTTGAATGGCTTGAAATGACATCATTACCTTAAAGTCATAGGATTTTAAAACAATAACGAACCTCTGCCTAGCAAATGGCCATGTGTGTATGTGGACACATCTGAACACAATCCAAACTCTTTTATGATGAGCTACACTCAAGGCCATACCTGAACTGACCCTGTACCCTCCTCTGGCCCCATCAGCTACTACTTTCCTCTTGCTCATTTGGCTCAAGCTTCACTGGTCATCGCAATGCTGCTGAGCACACCAAGCTCTTTCCTGGCTCAGAGCCCTCCCATCATTGTCCTTCTGCTTCTTCCTACAGATCATCCCCACAGCAAAGTCCCTCACTCCATTCAGGTCTCTGACGTTCTAATTTATCCTTGTCATGGAGACTTTTCTTGATTATTTGATCTAAAATGGCAGTGTTCCCTGTACTCCCATTATTATTTTTCTTCAAGCCATATTTTTCTTCACAGCATTTATCTCTGCTTTAAGTACTTTTTTTACTTATTTATTGCTTTTCTTCTACATTAGTCTAGAAGCTTCGTAAGGGCAGGGCTTTGTATTCCCAGCCCCACACAGGACTATTATTACTAAAGGCTAACATACTTACATTCTCTGTATCTCCAGTTTGCTCATCTGTGCAGTGGAGACCATGATAGTAATCAATCTCAGAAAAGAGTTGTGGGGATCAAACAAGTTAATACAAGTAAATCATTTACTGGTTCCTAGAGCTCAACGAAACATGGCTTTCTGTCAACACTGAGTGCTTCACTTCCACAACTGGACTAAGTCCAAGAAGTTCCATTCCAATGTCTTTCTTGTGTTCTCACTCATAAAACATGACAGACTGAGAATCAAGATAGGTGACCTAACTGAGGTGCCACATAGGACTAAAACTTTCCCGGCCATTCAAAGTGGAACCATATCCTCCGATGGCAACTCCCCTCTCCTCTCAGGCCCTGTAAAGGGCTCTCCTGAGGCAAACCCTGTAGGAATGAGGCACACTCAGGTATAGAGGTTATCTCCTAATTTGAGATTTAAAAAAATGTACCTTACCGAAACTTTGGTCAACAACCAACAATTATTTATGGAGAATCTATGAAAAGCCAGGCCCTACACATACAGAAAGACATGGATGGTCTCTGTTCTCATGAAGCTAAATATGACAAAACTTTCAAAAATCCACTTAATCTGCTATAGAAACTATGGGAAAAATAGGTTTTATTTCTGGGATCCCATGAACAGCAGTACATTTACATCAAGGTAAAAAAATTAAAACAAACACTTTATGGCCTGTCAAGGGCAATGCCTCCATAATCTTATGGAAAAAGCCACTTATAATCTGGAGACTCCCAGTTTCATCTAGTGCGCTTAGAATAATGGACTTCTAACTCTATTATTCACGGTAAGAAACAGTTTATATAAAACATCCACACTTATAACTGAAAAATAAATTTCACAAAACAATACTTAACATGTGATACTATTTTCCCTATTTTTTTTAAAAAAATGTTCCTCACACCTCAGTAAATTGTTGTGTTCTGTGATTTAATTTAAACAAAAGGGGAAGGGGAGAAATATGGTCAAAGTATACTACTAAGTAAGTGAGAAGCACCCAACATGCACATGTGTTTTCCTAATTCACAATGGCAAAACTTTTCAGTGCTTCCCTTCCCTCCCCCCATCCACACATAGGCTTCTCTCCTGTGCTACAAACCTAGACAATATGCTCAGGTTTGTACTCCAGCAACCACACCAAACCAGCCCACTCCTAATACTTCAGTGATACCTGACACAACAGGAAAATTCTTACTCAGGCAACAGGACAGTGAGGCAGACACTCAGTCTGGACTGATCTGTCTAGGTTAAAGTCAAGCATCACTACTTTATTAATCATATGACCTTGGGCCAAGTTATTTAATGGCTCTCTGGCTAGACAGGATACTAAATGAACCTGTCTCACTGGATTGTAGAGAATTAAATTAGTTAGTATATATGCTTGCTTGGCACATAGTAAGTACTATGTCAGTGTTTGTCACACCAAAGGAAACCTCCTCTGCCTAAACCTTATAGCAATGATTTCAGGCATCATTGAAAGTTTCTTCAGTTATTAATAAAAAATGTGAGAATATATACCAGGAAATAGATCTGACCTACTGAGAACCACTTAATAAGCAATATTTTAACAAGTAGATTTCCAACAGTCTGTTGTTTCTTATAACCAATATTTCTGTGCAGACAGAGAAGTCTACGTGCAAATGACAGCCCTGCCTAATTCCTGCAACCCTCAGCTTTAACAACTCAACCAAACACAACCTTTGCTACTACTACCCTTTAGGGCCTTTTCAAGCCAGGAGGATTAATTGCTTTGAGCTGAAGAATTCAAAATAAACACACCTTCTGTTCAGGCAGAAAATAATCCTCTTTAACATCTAAAAGTCTTTTTTGCCTTTGAAAAACACATTCAAATGGGTTATTTTGCCTATTCTATTTATATAACAATTACACCACTCATAGCTCTCTTCCAAAGAACATTTCATTCTTCATGGAATTTTTAAATAGATCTGAATGGTTCTCCAAAACTAATTGATACTATTTCTATACAAACACAGAAGTTACAGAAGTTCCCAACAAGTGCTACTGTCCTGCCTAACTACAGGTTGAAGGCAGATCTTCTGGCATATGCACGTAACATTTAATATCAAAATGTCTAGAATGCTAATAATTTCCCTCTTCCACTCACTAATAATTTTAGGGTGAGAAGTTCATTAACTTTTCCTTCTGATTATGATATATCAACATCACCAGTGATCCTTAATTAATATATTACTTTAAAATTCTCATATTTCTATATTTAAAATTCCATTACTTAATTTAAAAAACTTAGGGTAGATTTTTAGTACCCTGCTATGTACTGAAGAGAGCTAATAAATAACATTCCTTAGACTTAAAAATACAAAAAAACAAGCAACTCTAAAAATTAGATCTGGTATAATATACTTAATCCATCTTGGAATATTTATACTATCTTTTCCCAGTTAATGATACTTTCCAGGAAACCACCTGTTTAAATCCATGGGACTTATTTTCATCAAAAACAATTAAGAGTACAGCTGGGGATTTAGCTTAAATAGTAGAGCACTTGCACAGCATGCGTGAGGGCTTTGGGTTCAATCCCCAGCATCACGATGGCGGGAAGCATGTAGAATAAAATATCTGAACTTTTCACATCTAGGCATTTATAACTGCCCTTTTCTTTAACCACAATCTCCCTTTCCTTTTTGTAAACACTAACTATTTTAGCACATACTGATTGAAAAAACTACCATTTTTTACAGATCCTCTCAAGTTCACTTTCAAAATTTTCCATAATATATTCTTTACTCTTTATAAAGGACAGAAAGAAACCACTTATATATTATGAAACAAATCCTAAGAAAACAAATTTTTCTGGTTTTAACATTGGTAAAAACTCCAAATCTAACCAAAAGGAAGTCACAACAAGCATTCTATAATATAAACAGACAGTATCCACATAGTTTATTTCTCACAGTTCTCCTGACAAATGAACATTATTCAAGAACATACTGTATACACAGATAAGAAGAAACATACAAAATGTTTTAAATGATGCACAACAAAATCCAGCAGTATAAAAGAATGCATGTGAACTCTTGCTCACTGCGGACTAAATTTAATCACTTGTTTTAAATAGTAATAAAAATACAATCTTTTATGGATCTTGTGCAGACTACAAAAGAGGGAAATTATTACCATATATATGATTTTTATATTAGGCAGTTTTCTTTGATGAGTTGTACTGACAACTCCAGATACAGAGGCAGAAGGCTGTGTATTTTAAAGGAATTAATGTTGTGAATTAGAGACTTTACACAGTTACTACCACTGGCACTTTTCACCATAGTTTGTACACATCACATGATCATCTTATATAACATTACATTTAAAAAATATATCTGAGTGACAATTTCATAACATTCACACACCATGAGCTGGTTAAGGAAGCAATACCACAGTTGCCTCCTGTAGTGCTTCGCTGTTGGTAATAAGGACAGTTCATTGTGGTTAAAAGAAATTAGATATCAATATGGGGAAGCAGCTCTGATTCACTAAAGGCCATCAATGGCCACCACTGAGACAGTGAGTTCTTTTAGAGCATAGATCCTAGAAGCAAACACCATCATTGGTTAAAACTTTGTCTAAAGAAGTCAGTTTCTGTGCTGAAAACTATTTTCACAAAACTGAAAGCTACTGAACTGTTTTAATATAAATACTTTGTCTTCTCATTCTCATATTTATGACCAAGTTCTTTGAAACCTTTGGAATTTACTCTTGCTTTAACGTGTGCTCTCATTTCCATCTCACCCACTTAAGATCGCCACCTAAAAGGCTTTTAGTGGTGAAAAATTCACCAGGGGAACCCTTTGCTCACCAGGAATGTTCAACTGCTGAACGTTATCTAGAGCCACAACAGTGCAGAGCTGTACTTGACGACAACACTCAGGAAGCTCCCATGCCATGAGTGTCATTTCAGGGAAAGCAGAGAATCTTTCCAAACTGTGCACATAATTAACAATGATACCATTGCTATGTGTTGAAGAGGACTAGTAAATGATGTTCTCTTCCATGTCATCTGTTTGCTGGAAAGTAGTTTGGGTCAAGGTAATTATAACTGGTGCCCTGGGACACACAGTAGTCTCTGTCTAAGAATGTCTCTGACCTATAAATAGGTTCTAATTGGTGATCTTCCTTGTGAATATCTGTTTCATGTAGGCTGTAAAGAAAAAAAAGCACACAAACTCATCACTACATGGCACTGGATGCATTTTCTCTACATATTACAAAACTTTCTCAGTTCTACCTGCTTAAATCCAGTAAGCTATCAAAATCATTAATGGAAAGTTACTTTAATGGTACAGTTAAAAGTGTTTTAATTGCTTAGAACAAAATTCAACAAAAGTGTGGATACTTTTTAAATAAGTTTGGAGATCAAATTCACTGGCTGAAAATATCTTTACTTGCCAAAATTTAAAAGTAAAAAAATCAAGAAAACACTTACCAATCTGAACAAGAGTCACAGAAGTCCAAAGACATTTCTGGAGGACAATCCTGGCAATGCCACCGAACACCCTGGATAGGTTCTATGCCACAGTTATCACACTATAACAGATTCAGTGGGAAAAAGTATTAAGCTATATTGCTTTGCCTCTTTCATCTTCTGCTGGGAAAACATGATAATGCACATAGATGCCTTCTCTTCATCCCCCACCCACTGGAAAGTTGCCTAATGTAATAGCTCTAAGCAGCTAGGCACATGGTACATGTCTGTAATCCCAGCTACTTGGAAGGATGAAGCAGGAGGATTGCCAAATTCAAGGCCAGCCTCAGAAACTTAACGACATCCTGTCTCAAAAAAGAAAAATTAAAAAATGGCTGAGAATGTAGCTCAGTGGTAGAATGCCCCTGGGTTCGATCCCTAGTAGTTGGGGTGGGGCTTGCTAGTAGATGCAAACTAAGTAAAGGGTCTATCCACTTGAGAGCAAGATATAGGTGGGTGCCAGGTATAGTAACACATGCCTCCAGCTACTCAGAAGGCTCAGGCAGAAGGATCCTAAATTCAAAGCCAGCCTTAGCAATTTAGCAAGACCTTGTCTCAAAAAATAAAAAACAAAAAGAGCTGGGGGATGTGGCTCAGTGGTAGAGGGTCCCTGGGTTCAATCCCTAGTACCCCCAACCTAGCCAAAATAAAAATAACAGGGGTGACAGGAACATTATAAGGAATAACCTTTATATGTATTATAATTTAAGAAGTTTTTAATCATCTTAAACTCAGACATTTTGTTTTTAGTAACCATTACTTGAAAGGTACCTCAGACCAGCGTGTGATGATTATAAACATTGACTTCATTCCGTAGTTAAAATTATACAAATACTCTCAGAAATGTTTTAACAGGTTTTAATCACTACTATAAGCTCAGGCAACTACAAAATGCTCTCTGAACTTACTGAAGCCCAAAAGATCCTGATAACCAATGGTCATCATGACTAAAAGGCAGATTCAGCTCAGGGTGGTGGCACTGTGATAGCCCTCAATATGTTCTGTGGAATTTTGAAAATCCAAGTCAATCATGTTTCTAGATTCTTTGATCATCAGGCCAACTATAGTGGCTAACAGACTGGCCAACAAGTTATGGCTGGGTCCTAGAACAAAGTAATGACAAGGAGCAAGTTTTCTCTTGAAAGGCAAGAACTGTCAGGAAAATCTCTAATGGAGGAATAAGGTCACTGAAAGATCAAGAGGGAAAATCATTTAATACAGTATGGCTGATGGCTACTCCAGAGTCAGAGTATAATTTTGTTTTTAACTTAGGTGATCAGTCATAGTATATATATCAATACTTTTATGTACACTGCCAACATCAAGTTTGTAGTTTTATTACTTCCTCCAATTCTATCAAATACAGTCAAATCTAATGCCTAAAGTTTTCTCAAACCTATCAATCTCCTCCTATTTCCACAGCTACCAGTCAGGTTCTTCTTTTATCTAAATTACCAAAGGATCTCTAAGCTATCCCCCTGCCTCCAGTCTTGCCTTCTGGTAATTCACTGTCCATAACATATGGCCAGGATGATCTTTCCCACCCCATCACTTACGTATTTTTTTAATTACATAAACAAGACACACAAATAGATTGTCTTACAAAATTTAATAAGTCAGTGACTATTTGCCAAAGCCCACTGCATTCCTAAAATATCAAAGCTAAGAGTTAAGTCATTTAAATGATTTTTCTGTAATGCAAATTTCACATTACTTTCTACTTAAAAATCTTTCAGTGAGTCCCCAACCTCTTAGGATGGCTTAAACTCATTGGCAAAATTTCCCAAGAGCCTCTGACTACTCTCCAGTATACATTCTTAGTTGTGCTCCACTATTCTATTTGTTTAGCATCTTTAAATTCTTTGTGAGAATCAAAATAGCATAAGGGCAGGAACTGAGTCCCCCTTGTGTATTCCTAAATCTCTAGCACTTAGCAAAGTGCCTGGAACACAATGGGCATTTCAAAATATTGTGGAATGAGTGAATGTATTTCAATTAACCTCTCAAAAAAAAAAAAAAAAAAGCTGAGGTAACTCAACCTTAAGCAAGGGCAGGGGATTCTGATCCATGAAAAATAGCGACAAACAGACAAAAACTTCTCATCTCATATTTTACCTCAAATTATAGACACCTGTATGTTATCTTCTCTACACTGAATCATAAACCTCTTGACATCATGAGCTGGGGCACACCAGTTTGTATAAAAGAACAGTATGAGAGAGAAACTGAATAAACTGAACATTTCCCTGCATGCTTAGAGGTTTTAGATTTTTACCATTCTAGAAACCGCTTTAAGTATCTTATCAACAGTAAGAATTTACCTTGAAGCCCACATGTTGCACAAATCCACTTTCAGCTTGCATTTGCTGAAGTTTCTGCTTCTTTAACTTTTTCAACTGTAATAGTTCTTTATATTCAGGTAAATTCCTATACATGATAGGAATACTTTCTTCATCCTATTCAAAAGAACAAAATAGAAAACAAAAATGTTAGTTTGATACTTGAAATGAACAAGTGTAAGAAATGCTGATATAAACTCTATTGATAAGATATTTTTCACTTTTAAGATATCTCATTAAAGATTAGTGCTGCTGTTAACAATATTTTACACTGCTACTTGTGGAAGGCTTTTTAATGCAATACTGATGCTAAATTGCACTAGATTACTTCATAATGTAGGGAGAAGTAGAACATGATTCCACCCATGTCATACATATCACAAACTTAATCCCATCTCTATGTATTCATGGCTACTTCAGAGACTCCTTATGATCTACTACACCTTGCTCTGCAGAAAGCTCCTCTTCTCCAATCTAACAGATTTGTACAGTTGCTGCTATAAACACATTTTCTAAAGAACAGCAAACCAATCTTTGCTCTTGTTTTCTGCTTTGTGTGCAGTGACCAAATCAGTACATTTCTTTCTTGATCGAGGGGATGAACTGAATTACAAAGACTATTTAGAATACACCATAAACTTTATAAATACACTAAGTTCAAGAGGCCCATTAAAAACTGCTCTATAGGGGCTGGGATTGTGGCTCAGTGGTAGAGTGCTTGCCTGCCCATGTGAGGCTCTGAGTTCAATCCTGAGCACCACATAAAAAATAAATGAATAAAATAAAGTTACCTCAAAAAAAATCTACAAGGTATAAAGTTCATTTATGATTCTAAACTTTTATTCTTATATATGTGTATAACACGTGTGTGTGTATGTGTGTGTGTGTGTGTGTGTGTGTGTGTGTGTGTGTATATATATATATATATATATATATATATATATATATAAAGACTTGCCTGCCCCTCCACAAAATTGACTAGTATCCACTCCCTCCTTGCCCTCATCATTACTTTGTAATAGCTTCCTAACTATGGACATAATGAAGTCCAAAGTCCTCAGCTGGATAAAAGATTATTTAGTTTCACACTTCACTACCTTATTTCTCTCTCTCACCCATTTCAAATTCTTGTCAACTAAAGTTGTTAAATGATAGTTATTGCCTTCCTGTTTCACCACTCAGAAAGATAATCTAAGTAATAGTATATACTAATAAATATGATGTGACTCAAATAATAACATATTTAAGAAATTTTGTAATAAAATATATTAAAAATAGATATATATTAAATTCAGATGTTTAAAGCAAATGAAGAAAAGAAAAACTAAAATTTTTAAATTTGCATTTTAAGTCTGAGGATATTATTAGATTTGGTCATAAAGTCTAAAGTTACCCAGTTGAATGGCTACTATTTTTAAAAAAAGAAAATAACAAGAGTTGGCAAGAATGTAAAACGTGTGTTGCAGCTGCTGTAGAAAACAGTATGGTGGTTCCTCAAAAATAAACAGAATTGCCATATGATCCAGCAATACCACTTATGGATAAACATCTTCAAAAACTGAAAGCAAGGACTCAAACTGATATTTGTACACTCATGTTCATAGCAACATTATTCAGAACAGCCAAAAAATGGAAGCAACCTAATTATCCATCGGATGAATGGATAAACTAACTGTGATAGGCACATAAAATGAATTATTATTTAGCCTTAAAAAGGAAAGAGGCCTGTGAGTGTAGTTCAGTGCTAGAGTATCTGCCTAGCATGTGCAAGACCCTGGGTGCAATCTCCAGTATGAAGAAAAAAAAAAAGGAAAGAAATTGTGGTACCTGCTGCAAAATGGATAAGCTTTGAGGATGTTATACTAAATAATATATGCCATTCACAAAAGGGCAGATTTTGTGTAAGTGACCCTCAGTATCCATGGGGGCTTGGTTTCAGGACCAATCAAAATCTAAAGAGGCTCAAGTCCCTTATTCAAAAAAAAAGATGTAGGCTAGGCACGGTGGCGCACGCCTGTAATCCCACCACTTTGGGGGACTGAGACAGGAGAATCGCCAGTTCAAAGCCAGCCTCAGCAACAGCAAAGCACTAAACAACTCAGTGAGACCCTGTCTCTAAATAAAATAAACACAAAATAGGGCTGGGGATGAGGCTCATTGGTCAAGTGCCCCTGAGTTCAATCCCTGGTACCAAAAAAAAAAAAAAAGGTGTAGTATTTGCATATAACCTATGCATATTCTCCTATTTATGCTAAATCTCTAGATCACTTATAATACTAATAAATTGTAAATGCTATATAAATAGTTGCCATATTATATTGTTTAGGGAATGATAAGAGAAATAAGTCTCTATATGATCAATATGGACATAATTTTTCCCTCACAAATATTTTCAATTTGCAGTTAGCTGAATCTACAGATACGTACCTATAGCTATGGAAGGACACCTGTGTGCCTCCACTTATCTGAGGTACCTAGAGTAGTCAGTCAAATTCATGATGATAAGAACTAGAATCAATGAGGTTAAGGAAAATCACAATAGTTCTTAAGCTGAATTTAGATAAAAATATGAACTTATGGCCGGGCACTGTGGCACATGCCTGTAATCTCAGCAACTTGGCTGAGGCAGGAGGATCACAAGTTCAAGGCCAGGCCCAGCAACTGAACAAGACCCTGTCTCTAAATAAAATAAAATTTAAAAAGGGGCTGGAGATGTGGCTCAGTGATTTGTTAAATGCCCCTGGGTTCAATCTCTGGTACCAAAAAAACAAACAAAAAAAATTTATGATTATGTTTTCCACCCTTAAACAAAAATAAATTTCCCAGCTCTGTCCACTAAATTGAGCTAAAAACAATAATTAGCCCAGAGGCAAGTAATATTCCTCAAGTCAGGATATAGTCTCCATATGCCATTTTCTAATAGAAGAAAGCAAGACTGACTACATGTGTGAGGAGGATATACACATGATGAGCTTAAATGTTCCTTGTTGAAACCGATTATAAGGAAGCTATCAAATACTACTGGTCTTATCGTAAGAACTCAGAAGCCAACCTGGATAGGCAACAAGAGACAAAAGATAGGCTAATTTGAACACTAACAAAGACAATAACATCAACTATATTCAGTCCAATAGTTCAGAAAAATACAAAAATTTTTATAAATTTTATTAATCATCTTTGGAGCATACAAGAGAATATACTTATCATCTTGAACACAAGAAAATAAAGGCCAAATTTGACAGGTATCCTTCCTTTTCTATATGTATCTTAGTATACCAAATTATAGTTGATCATAGGGTTTACTTTTCAGAATATTCCATAAATAAAATATCAATTCTCAAGACCTCCTATCAGATTTATAGAAAATTCAGGCCACAGAGGAATAAGCTAAATGACAAAAAAGAGATGCAATCAATAAAATCCACACAGGGCAAATGACCTAGTTCTTCAACAAAAATAATGCATGAGGGCAAAATAAAAAAGAAAATCAAAGAGTCTAAACTTTTGCAATCTACTGTCTTTATTTAGACCTAAGTCCAGATAAACAAGTTAGGAAAAACATCCTGAGATGACTGGGGAAATGGGAATACTCACTAATTTCATTATATAGAGAACTACCTTTTCAGGATAGAGTTGGAGTAGGGAGAGATGAAAAGCAGATTGCCAAAAGTTGATAACTATTTAAGTTGAGGGCTGGGAGCATGTGGATTCATTATACTATTCTCCTTTCTTATGTATATGTTTGAACTTTTCTTGTAAAAAGATTTAAAACACATACTTGAAAAAAAAAAAAAACACTTAAAATATGACTTGTTAGAAGAAATCCCTATTCTCTGAAAAGTAGAAATAATTAGAAAATCCTGGTACTCTCATGTTGTACTCTGATCTGTATTATAACTGAACAGATAACTTACTGATGCTTCTTCAATAGCAATGTTCATGTGGCTATGGAAACAGGATCGGTCATCATCTTCATCCATATACACTGGTGGTTCATGTGAAGTCATAAAAGTGGAAGGTTTAAAGAGATGCTTATTAAGGGGGTGCTGTCGTCTGCTTGTTGAAGACTAGGTGAGAAAACAAATTTTTCGGTGAAATAGGAGAAAAGCATCAAAAGAATCAAAGCTATAAGTATTACTTCCAGCAACATCTGAAGGATTTCACTTCTATCCTTTCACATACCCTTTAATTTATCTAGATTTTTTAAAGCACCACTAGCCTTTAAAAAAGCAAAACAAACAAACAAACAAACAAAAATTATACCAGAAATGTAGGGGTAATTCCCAACAATGGAAAAATGGACCACATGCTAAGTATTTAGCTTATATTTTGTATCCTCAGCACTTATCACATTTGCATTCAAATGCTGACTGCATAGAACTCTTCTTACCATCTGTGTGTGTGTGTGTGTGTATGTGTGTGTGGTAGTGGGGATTAAACTGAGGGGTGACTATCTAGTAGAAGGAAAGTTTGTATCACTTGATGAATGTATGAAAATAATTACCTAACACTGATTGCTTACTTTATGCCAATGTCATTTAATCCTCACAACATTCCTACAAAGTACTTATTATCTCCACCAACTGATATACACAGAGGTTATATTTCTTGTTTAGTGTGTTGCAGCTAGATAGTGTTAGAACCAGGATTACAAACTAGGCCTGTGTGGTGCCCAGGCCCTCACTCTCCTCCACTGTGCAGACTGCCTTTCATGATCAATTGCACAGACACAAAGAACAACCTGAGCTACATGGAGAACAATAATTTCCCCTATTTTAAAATTTCAACTCTGACCATAGTAAGAAATCATTGTGATCACAGCTGTGCTGATCATAGCTAAAATGTCTGTTAATTTACAACATAGTACACTCAAAAAAATGAACACATTTAGGTTTCCCCAGTATTCTTTTGGTTATCATCATCCAGACAGCTATAAAAGCTTAAGGTGCAAAACACAACACATCTATAAAGTTAACTTAGAAATTATTCATGAAAATTAGAGCTGTCAGGGTGAACACTGGTTATCAAGGTTCCAACATTCTAAAGTTATAGAATGAACTCTACATATCTAATAAAGGTAAATGCTATACTTGGTGGGGGGTGGGGGAGAGTCCCAAATGGTTTTAAACAATTGCCAAATTGAAACAAGCCTCAAAAGTTTGGTAAAAATACTTTATACTCTTAGCTTTTCTTTATGTAAAGAATGGCAATGTTGGGGAAGGGGAAGTATCCAAACAATTTAGGAAAGAAAAGAAGTCCAATTAGGTACCTTTCTTTCTTCCAATTATAACAAAAAACAGTTTACAATGTAATCTACTATTCTGAACCAGAAAACAAACAAACAAACAAACAGTAGCTTTTTACTATAGAAAACAGATGAGAAGGACTGGGGAGGGATGTAGCTCAGTGGTAGTGTACTTGCCTAGCATGTTAGAGGCCCTGGGTTTAATCCCTAGTAACTAACACACGAGAAACAGAAAAGTATTATGGAAAAGGCATGGTATCAGAATCAGTGAATAATGGCTCTCAGACTTTTAGCTATGTGACCAGATAATTTACTCAACATACCTTAAGGCCCATTTTCTTATCTATAAAAAAGTTACAGAATAGTACCTGACCTAAAGCTCTCAAAAGTAAGAATAATCACTATTTATTAACATTATTTTCAATAAAGTGAAGGTAAGGCTACTACTTACCACTTCTATAATTGCAGTGAGGAAAAGTAAAATATCTTAACAAACATTTCTTTTTTTGGATTTATGTAGCAGAGTTACAAAACAAATTGTACAAACATCCTAAAAGCTTTAACCTCATAAAGGCCTTTCTAATACAGTATCAATATAAAATCTTTCAAGTAGTATTCATTTGTATTACTTCCAAGAAATTCATGAAGCAGCATTAAGGCTCACTAATTTTTTCTAAAGGAATTTTATTCTGCATTTATGCCCAATATAATGAAATGCTTATAATGAACAAAATTTTAAAAATAAAACAATTCTATTTGACAAAAATTGACAAATTTTTACAGAGAAATTCTGATTTAATGAATTTAATCTAGGATTTGTTTTCATCTATTTTCTTTTTACCTTTCTGGAGTATATATATAAGTTTGGTGTTCTGCCTGGGACTGGAATGCCAGCTTTAGTTAGCTTTATGAAATACTTCTGTACCCGGCTGGCAACCTAAGGAAACATGACAAGCCTTTTAAAATAATGAGATGACATGCAATACTTGAGTAATTTTTAAAAATTAAAATGTACATATACAACTAATGAATAATTTAAAGCCATCATAAATCTAGAAATAACTTCAAACTGGCATCTAATACATTTTTATTTTAAAATCTAGGCAAAGAATAATTTGAGTAAATTTAAATTTGTTTGATCCAAAGCAACACACGTATTTTCAACTTCTGAACATCTACCCTTGTAGCATAAAAACACATCTATTAATATAGATGGAAATGTGAAGGAAGAACCCACAAGATAACATTTTTAGAAAGGCAACCAGAGAATACTAAAGCAATGTTATAAATCTATTAACACAATCTAACTAAAAAATACATAACTAATACACCTACAAAGTATTCAAGCATTACTAAATCCACTATTTTCTTACTTAATATTTTTTAATGACCAAAACCAAGATTATCTCAAGTTGTTTCTGAAATCAACATAAAAATATACAATGCTAATAATTTTTTTAAAAAATACCATATATGATTGCATTCTACAGATAGAAATGATATGGCAGATCTGATATCAGTTGTGTTACTCTTCATAATAAAACTAACAAAAATATGCCAATGATCTCTTCAGTTACCTGTTTTGCTGTCCTGTTACCCAGTTCATCTGCAATCTTTTGCCAGCGTCGAGATTCTACTTCTTCAGGCGGGTATTTCAAGAGTAGCTGTTCAAGTTTTTTCTAAGCCAAACCCAAGACCGAAAAATAAAAAGTAGTTAATTTAAATCACTGAGTTTCTAAATAAATACATTCACATTTCATTTCAAAGTATAATATTCCCCTCCCAACTCTGGGGATTATGTTATTAGAAATCTTCATGGTAGGAAAAAATTCTAGTTAGAACTGAAGGCTTCACAGAGAAAATAAGATTAGAGAATACACCTATGAAAGATCTTATAAAGGTTTTCTATTCACTTCAGTAAAAAGACGGGACCAGAAAATAAATTAAACAAACTGAGAAATAAGTAAATCCTGCCATGTATATTTACACATCTTAGTGATTTCCACTATCTTTTCTTGCTAGAATATATCAGGCTCTCTCCTATAGTTTTAAGAAAAACACATATAAAGTCTTTGAATTTAGAATATTAAAAGAGGCTTTTCCTTCCTTTATGTGATTCTCCATTCAAATATTTGACTTTATTATTATAACCTATCTTGTAATTCTCACACAATCCTAAAGATACATGATACTTTGGATATGATATAAATAATGGTTTCCTAAAGTTTTTTATAAACTGCTAAACTTATTATAGCTATGAGGTTAATACCCATATGGGACAGAGATGTGTCTCAAACTTCGCCTATAAACAACCCTCATCATATGCCAAAATACAACACTGGCTTTGCTTCATCCGCTTCTCGCCACAACAGAAATTAAAAATTTACTTTGTGGCTCAGCTTTCTTCCTCTCCCAAAGCTACATTACAAAAACATCCATTTCTATATCCCTCTCAAAACCCAAGTTTCTTCCTTTAAAAAATTATCTCCAAACAAGAATCTGTATACTCTCAAAATCCAAAATCTTAAAATGTGCAAAAAAGGCATACAAAAATGTCTAAATATTTTAAAATCAATATTTAAAAGGGATTACATTCAGTAATACACAATTGATTCATAATACTGATTAATAATAGTAACAGTTTACTGGTTGTTTTAAAACTTATACAATTTAGAAATATCTATTACCTGTTCTTCAACAGTCCACAACTGGTTAAATGTTTCAGGTTTGGTATCATCACAGAGGCGTCCTCTTATCATCTGCATATAAAGCAAGGCTTTTTTCAAATGGAAAGTAACAAAGACTACCCCTTTGACATAGTCAAATAACAAAAATTGTGGGACTTCTTATGAATCCCAAAATAAATCTGGTAAATTTATTTTTTAATGTATACCTAAGCTTTTACTGATCAAAATGCTTTCTAATTCTTGTATTTCATTTGGTTTTATACACTTTAGTAATGTTGTCATAAACATGCTAGTAATTCCTCTTTTTTAAAAAAGGAAATATGGGTTCAAATTAGAAAAGTAGCATGTATAACAGTGAATGAAAAGATCAGGACTGAAATCCTGGTCACATTTCACAATATACAAACAGCTATTATTTTTAGAGTAAAAATTATATGTTGACATTCTACTAGGCAAAGTACATGTAAAGATCCACTTAATCCTCACAACACCCTACAACATAAGTAACATTACATTTTTTTCTTTTTTTTAAAGAACTGGTGATTGAATCCAAGAACACTTTATCACTGAATTACATCATCAGCTCCTTTTATTTTGAGACTGGGTCTCACTAAATTGCCAAGACTGGCCTCGAACTTGTGATTTCCCTGTCTTAGCCTCCAGAATTTCTGGGATTATAGGTGGGCGCCACCATGCAGACCTTAATTACATTTAAGAAGAGGAATTGCAGCTTAGAGACTTCAACATAAATATCACCTGAAGTTTAACAGCTATTAAGTTTAGACACCAACCCAGGTTCCTCTTTACTTTGAGGTCGATGTCCTCACCATTATCTTCTATTGAAACACTGCTTTACCAGGTAATTCCAGCAACTCAAAAGGCTGAGACAGGAGGATCACAAGTTAGAGGCCTGCCTCAGCAACTTACTTAGGAAGACCTTGTCTCAAAGTAAAATATAAAAAGGACCAGAAATGTAGCTCAGTGTTAAAATGCCCCCCGAGTTCAATCCCCAGTACCCCCTGCCAACATGCTTCAATTTTAGAATACAAACTAGCAAAATATTGAAATATTTTATCTAAAACTCAAATTTTCCTACTCTAATATTTAATAGTGCCTACCTGAGGACGACTGTTTGAGCCTTCTGGACCATCACTCAAAGGCAACATAGAGTATGAAAGGGACTCTCCATCCTTCTTAGGATCTAAAGGACTTTTTGGTCTAGCAGGTAAACCTACTAAAAACAAACCCAAGTACAGAATTATTAAAGCAAGGCATTCCCAGATGTTTCTCTAGTTAAATGCTTATCATGTGATTTCTTACCTTTATCAAAAACTAACTTAACTCTCCGAGTATGTCTTTTACGGTTTTTAAATTCTCTTTCAAAGTTCCCAAGGCTATTGGTATATTGGTCCCATATAATCTCAGGCAACTGCACAACTCTCTGTGGATATGGAAGCCCTATATCAGCCTGGAAAAAAGACAAAACAAAAAATAAAGGCAAATTCTGAATTTAATTCGGAGAAACAATTAAATATACTCAAATTTTCGATGACCCCAAATTCAAATAATCACCAATGAAGCATTTCCACGCACTAATAGGATAGAATGAATAATAAAGCTAGTTAAGAAAATATAGCCCAATGTTAAATGCTAAAGATGATAACAAGGAAAAATGAACTTCTGGGATTATAGGTGGGCACCACCATGCAGACCTTAATTACATTTAATAAGAGGAATTAAAATATATGTACTACTTAGAGTTCTAAATATCAGCCATACAGACACATTGTATCATTATCACTAATACACTTAAACATAAATGCCAAGGCAAAAATGTAATGTATTGAAGAATAATGTATAAAATGTGTTGACTGTAACAAATGAAATATGACACACAAAATTCATTTTAAATGGCCCAAGTTTGTGACATTTTTGTACACAATGAATTATTTTCACAAATTATACATGCTTACCACATTTACAGAAACTATGATTTTTTTGCAGTGCTGAAGACCTAACCCATGGCCTTGTGCATCCTAAGCACATGTTCTATCACTGAGCTATATCCCAGACCCAAATTATTACACACACTTCCCTCCCCACCGCCCCCAGTACTTCGGATTGAACACAGGGGTACTCTATCACTAAGCATCCCCACCTTTTTTTCTTTTTCTCTTCTTGAGACAGGGTCTCACTAAGTTAGCCTTTAATTTGCAAACCTCCTACTCTCCCTTTCAGACTTCCTGAAAGATGGAATTACATGCATGCACCACCATGTCCAGCCAAAATTATGACATTTTAGAATCAAAACTATGCTTTTTCCCCCTTTGTTCTTTTTAACTTTTTGTGGTGTTGGGGACTGAATCCAGGGCCTTGCACAAGCTAAGCACCTGCTTTATTAATAAGTTACATCCCCAGCCCAAAACTACTATTAATTCATTTGAAATTTATTATTTTACCAACCCAGTATTAAAGAAGTCATTAGTTGCCAGGTGTGATGAAGCACACCTGTAATCCCAGAGATTCAGGAGGCTAAAGCAGGAGGATCCCAAGCTTGAGGCTGGCCTCAGAAACTGAGCAAGGCTCTGTCTCAAAAAAAAAAAAAAAAAAAAAATGTAAAAAGGGTTGAGGAAAAAAAGTGGTTAGGCACACCTGGGTTCAATTCCCAGGACCAAACAAAATCAAAAACAAAGGAAGTGGGCTGGGGTTGTAGCTCAGTGGTGCAGCGTTTGCCTAGCACATCAAAGCAACTGGGTTCAATCCTCAGCACCACATAGAAACAAATAAATAGAGGTACTTAAAAACAACAACAACAAAAGAAGTCATTAGTTATAGTTAGTAAAAACAGGTTACTATGATCTTTATCTCTCCTTTTTTGGTACCGGGGATTGAACTCAGGACCACTGAGCCACATCCCCAGTCCTATTTTGTGTTTTATGTAGAGACAGGGTCTCACTGAGTTGCTTAGTGCCTCACCATTGCTGAGGCTGGCTTTGAACTCGCAATTCTCCTGTCTCAGCCTCCCAAAGTGCTGGGATTACAGGCATGCCCCACCATGCCTGGCTGATCTGTATCTTTGGATAGGAATTCGAGTTACACAGATGTATGCATTGAAACTCACAAAATGGGATAATTTGGATTTATAAATTTCACTGTATGCAAATTCCACTTTTTGGGGGTGGGAATACTGGTGATTGTACCCAGGGACACTTAACCACTGAGCCAAATCTCCAGTGCTTTTTTGCATTTTATTTAGAGACAGGGTCTCATTGAGTTGCTTAGGACCTCGCCAAGTTGCTACGGCTGGCTTTCTCCTGCCTCAGCCACCCAAACCACTGGGATTATAGGTATGCACCACTGTGCCCACATGCAAATTCCACTTTAAAAAAAAGTTCAAGAAGAATTACAAGGCTTTGGGAGGCTGAGACAGGAGAATCCTGAGTTCAAAGCTAGCCTCAGCAACAGCGAGGCACTAAGCAACTCTGTGAGACCGTCTCTACATAAAACACAAAATAGGGCTAGGGATGTGGCTCAGTAGTACCCCTGAGTTCAATCCCCAGTACCAAAATACATAAATAAATAAATAAAATAAAAAATTTAAAAAAATTTAAAAAATAAAAAAGAATTACAGGGCTGGGGCTGTAGCTCAGTGGCAGAGCATTTGTCTGGCATGTGTGAGGCACTGAGTTCGATGCTTAGTACCACACAAAAATAAATAAAGGCATGCTGTCCTTCTACAACTACAAAAAAATTGTTTTTTAAATTAAATTTAAAACTTGTTTAGAAAAGAATTACAGTTAACTATATGCATGATGAAGTGTTTTGGTGGGCAATGTCTGCAACTTTGAAATTATCAAATGTGTTCCACCTATATTCAAATACGAGGAAATGATCTATATTCAAATATGAGGAAATGAGACACAAGGAGTAACAGATACATGACAATTTTACTATCTTTATAGTAAAATGTTACTTGTAGAATATAGGTGATGGGTCTGAGTATGTTAATTATACAAAATTTTCAATTTTTCTGTGTTCAAAATTCTCTGTATTAAAATAAGGGAAAAATCAGACCATAAATTATAAAACCGGCAAGCAAAATTCTTATGACCCAGAATTCTATTTTTATTTTGTTTACAACATATTGGATCACCACCATCACAAAACTATATATTATTCTAAGGTTCAGCTTTTACAAAATTAGAGGATGGAGTCTATCAAAATAATGATCAATATATCAAATAAACCTAACAAGCCATAAATATTCTCTGCATCCTACATACCAATATATACCAAGTTTCATTAATTTCACATTAGACGTTTTTAGATGTCCCCAAAACAAACTGATCACATATCAACAACTAATGTGGTATACCTAAAAAATAATACACATATATAAACACAGAACAATAACTCAAACCTCTATATCCAATCTAGTGGGAAAATTTCTTCTAAGGAACATAAATCTTTCATGTTATTAATGTGTCTGAATTTAAAACACTTCTGTATATCTTTGTAAAAAATTTAAGATCGTCAATATCATACCATTTCTAAACTAAAATGAAAAAAAAATCAGTTCTGAAGAACTAGCAAATAATCAAGTGCATACAAATCTAGCAAATATGCCTAACAGCATCTTTTTGCCTACCTAGAAACATAAATGAGATTAAGGTTAATATATTTTTATTAATACATACTTTTATAACACGTGTTTTAATTTGTTGTAAAATACCATATAAGTACAATATCCTTGTTCACCAGCAAACTTGCTATTAACAAGGCAAAATTAAACATTTAAGTGGACCTTATTTTAACAGAGAAGGTACAATACAGCTCTAGAGTCTTAGAAGTTTTAACAAACCAATATATAGATTCCACATCTATTAAGAAATTTGACATTTTTTGGCAAGCATGGAAAGACCGTTTGCCAAGTAAATAACAGAACTAGAAAAATACAAATAATAAGTCAATACATATAATTAAATGAAGTCCCCAAGGTTGTTCCCCAACATCTGGTAGACAACACTTTTACAATTTCGTAAGGAGAAGTAACTAGTAAAAGGTACTGAAGTTGTCATATCATACAAAGCAAGTTTTTCTTTTCTTTTATAGTCCTTCCATTTTAATTTTTTCACACAACACTAATATTATGCCTCTCAAATGTATTGAGCAGGGCTCAGGCAACATAGCTTAGTGGTACAGCACTTGCCTAGTATGCACAAAGCCTTAGATCTGATCCCTAACACAGTGCCAAAAAATAAATTAAATGAACAAAATAAATAATATTTTGAGCAATTAGTGGTTCCCTAATTGAAGATACTTATTATGTTAATATGTAAAGTTAACACAAAACAAAAGCAGTTAATAAATTCTAAGGTTTTTTTTGTTTTGTTTTGTTTTTTATTTTTTTATTTTTTTTTTTTAGTTTTACTAAATCTGAAGCCTGGAAAGCAAAATAGGGAAAATACTAACATGGGGATACTAACAGAATGAACTAGAAAACAGATAAGGAATAGGACAAGCTCCATAAGAGCTCATAGTTATTTTCATTTAGGTAAATTTCACTGTGTGTTAAGTAGGTATAGAGGAAGATGGTTCTGACTTTAGGATTATGGTTAATTATCAAAGGGGAACAAACTAAATATTTTAAAAAGCATATACTCATATAAAAGAATAAACCAAATTTTAAGTGACTATCAAAAATATCTTAATGAATATTAAAAAATACCAATGTATACCTTCTTCTGTAGTTTTTCCACAAATCCAATAGGATTCTTCAATGCTTCTCTCTGGTGTTTGCCTAAACTTTCAAGGTCTTGGACTGCTTGAGAACGCTGAGCCTCAAGTACAGCAATTGTCTGCAGCAATCTCTGGTAACTACAGAGAAAAACATCTCAGTAAAATTTTCTAGTAACAATATGTAAAAACTGAGTTCAAGCCATGATCTACTATTAAGGCACACAGTCTTTTCAAAGTTACCTGAAAGAGTTTAGTAAAACATATTACTGGGAATAAATGAGGTCTTCCTGAGTTAGGCAGTACCTAGTCAGAAAACATCAGTTAGAGAAAGCAAAGCCTTCTTCCCCTATCATTAGCTTTTAATTCTTGAACCTTAAACAAGTACAGAAAATAAGAAAGCATCTTTACTTCCCAACAATCAGAGTGGTTAAGAAACTGCTAAATAAAAATCATAAAATTTCATCTAGGAAGGATTACCAAATCCAGCTGCTCTGCTACACTCTGTTGGAATAAGGGATCTCAGGCACATTTTCTTACCCAGAGTCACAGGATAGTGTCACATAATTCAGACATGATCTTAGGTCTCATAGTTCTCATTTACTCTTTCTGCTACACCCCTCCCCCATTTTAAAGATTTACTTTTCTATCAACAAAACAGTTTTTTCCCCTTAGCATTTATGCTAAAGACAAATATCCTTAAGTTAATGGGCATTTGCAGAGAAGAAAAGTCATTATTTTTACTTCTATCTCTGCAAGGTTTTATTTAGCATAGCTAAAATAATATTTTGCCTGTATAAATCCATTACTTGTCACTATCATGAAATCTCACTATAGTACGGATATACCAATTAATTCATTCTCATAGTCTCTCTCAGCTCAAATTGTACTACCTCTCTGACTAATGTCTCGTTTTGCATGTCAATACACATTTAGAAACATAATAGCACAAAAGCCCTGGATACTCAAATACATTTTGTAAAAAGCATCAAAAAAAGTCACTCCAATTTTATTTTAAAATAAATGATTAAGTATGGCAAAGCAGTTTTTCTTTATGGCTTCAAATGCATTTTGTTTCCCATTAAACTATATGCTCCACAATAGCAAATTTGTCTCTTCTGCTCACAATTTTGTTTAGGCAGTGTGCAACACACTTCCCAGCATCTAGATGCTCGTAAGTATTTATTGAATGAAGAAATGAATGGACTGATATTTTGTGCAATCAAAAGTACACTGAATCTTTTAAGTTCAGAAGTCAGCAAATAGAAGGGTCAAAGGTGAAACAATACAACTTTGAGGTTCAGAACTATAATTGAACTGCAACACGATATTCTCTTTAAGAACACTTTCTCACTCCCCTGCCTAAAACTTCTCTTATTCTTCTGGAGTCTTTGTTAGCTAATCTCAATCAAATGTTTAATAATTAAGGTAAAACTGCTAACACTGAAGGGTAAGCCTCTTAGGAGCTAGAGATATTTCTTTCAAGGTAGAACTCTGAGTGGGAAGGGAAGGGTTATTCTAAGTCATTCCTGGATAAGTTACAGAGGTTAAGTCTAAACTTGCTAAGGCTCCTTTTTAAAACATTTATTTTTTAGATTCTACGTTTATTTAAACTGAATAGTACAATAGCACTAAAATCAATAGTTTTTTCATATACTAAATACAGAAAGCAACCCAGAAAATAAGAACTGGAGCTAAGCTTCCTTTGCTTTGAGAAGTATGAAGTACACACAAACTCAGCCTCCATGGCTGGTTCTACTCCATCAGCTCCCCACCAAGGCTCAATCTCAGGGGAATGGTATTGAGCTGAGTACCAGAGGCTATCCTCTCTACAACACTCTATTAAGCAGCTCCTCCAGAACTCCTATTCCACTAGATGAATACAATGAAGACTCATCATGGTGTGTCTACCCATTTAAAAAAGAAGTTGTAGTGTGATATCACTTTTACAATAATTTTGAGCTTATTAAATTTTTAGCAAATTTCTATAGGCAAAGTAATAATTAATGAGGTACAAGAAAGAAGGAAATTGTGAAAAAATGAGCTAAGACTTGAAAGAAGTTAGTTGCAAAGGCAGCTATACTTTTGTTATGTTTGGAGCAAACTGACACCAGGAAGAAAGGCCTATAACTGATGTCAATAAATTATAACAACTTTAATGTATGTAAATGACTCAATAATAAATCTGACTTTGAAAAACAGTTCAGATATAAAAAGAATCATTAAAAACAGGAGTGACATCTAGAAAAAAAGTTATGTTAAAAACAATCTATTATCAGCCAGGCGCCTGTAATCCCAGCACTTAGGGAGTCTGAGACAGGTCGCAAGTCCAAAGCCAGCCTCAGCAAACGTGAGGCGCTAAGCAACTCAGTGAGACCCTGTCTCTACATAAAACACAAAATAGGGCTGGGGATGTGGCTCAGTGGTCAAGAGCCCCTGAGTTCAATCTCCAGTACCAAAAAAAGAAATCTATTTTCAGTTCTCTCCCTGCACCCATTCCACTTTCAAAGAACTACAGAAGTTGATCCAGACACGCATGCATGGCAAGACTTGTTCATTAATTCAACAATTACTAAGAAAACAAGGTACTATCCTAAAAGCTTTCTAATGACTAAGATAAATCAGGCATGGAGCTTAGGTATAATAAGGGAGCTACAATTACACCAGAGAAGAAGTAAAGGAATTGGATGGGAATATTAATGGGCCATGATTGGCCATCTTAGGGAAGATTTTCTGAGGATCTATCACACTAGTCCATCTATTTATGTGTGTGTGTGTGTGTGTGTTCAAAACTCTCTGCATTAAATTAAAAACAAAACAAAAACTCTAACTCTGGTCACATGAACAAGGGAAGTGATGCCAATACATTCAGCTCTGCTCTGAGACAAAGACTAATTAGGTTCATAAACAGATAAAGATGGATAAGAAACTACATAAGAAATAGCAACAGTGGCTGGGCACTAATCTCAGGGGGCATTCTCTTGTAATCTGAGACTAGGGAGGTTGAGGCAGTTTGAGGTCAGCCTCAGCAACTTGTCCAGCCCTTCAGAAATTTATTAAGATACAGTCTCAGACAAAATAAATAAATAAAAAGGGTTAAAGATGTGGCTCAGTGGTAAAGTGCTGTGGGTTCAACCCCCATTATAAAAAAAACAAAAAAGAAATAGCAATAGTGCCTAACATTTACTGAACACACATACACTATATGTTGGACATTTTCTTATTTTAAGTCTCAAACTTTTGAGACTGGTATTATTATCCTTATTCTAAAGATAAGGAAATCAAAGCATATATTAAATAATTTGCCAAGATCATACCAGCTATTTAGGGTAAAGCTGTGGTGGTTGAGGATAATGATTAAAGACTAAGAATATTTAGTCAAAAAATAAAAACTTCCAGAAGAATATTATTTCAAGTTTTATTTAATGAACATCTATGTAGAAAAAGCAATAGTCTTGTCTTATAGGGTACAAAGGGCCAAACCAGGAGCAAACTATGATAAAAGCAAAATACAAAGACAAACCTTGTACCAGTCAAAACCAATAAATGACGGTAGGTTGAGCACCCAATCACCACAGATGTTCCTCCAGATATTTAAAGGAAATCTGAAAACATTAAAAATCTGAAAACTCGGGCTGGGGCTGTGGCTCAGCGGTAGAGCGCTTGCCTCACATGCGTGAGGCCCTGGGTTCGATCCTCAGCACCACATACAAAGCAATAAAATAAAGACATTGTGTCCATCTACAACTAAAAAAATATTTAAAAAAAAAAAAAAAAAATCTGAAAACTCAGCTGGGAGCGGTGGTGCAAGCCTGTAATTCCAGCACTTTGGGAGGCTGACAGGAGAATCATGAGTTCAAAGCCAGCCTCAGCAACAGTGAGGCACTAAGCAACTCAGTGAGACCCTGTCTCTACATAAAACACAAAATAGGGCTGGGGATGTGGCTCAGTGGTCGAGTACCCCCGAGTTCAATCTCCAGTACCAAAAAAAAAGAAAAAATCTGAAAACTCATTAATGTCAATAAAACATGCTACTTTACTTTCACTTATGCTATTCACTGAACCAAGTAAGAAAATAACTTAAAAATTATATGTTTTTGCACAGATGCAAGTACAATTATAACATTCCCATAAGGTCAACTCTGCATTAAATTTATAAAAATGATATGTTATCATTTTTAGATTGTGGATAATACCATTTTATTGTACCAATGGTAAACTGCTACAGTATGATAATGGTATTTAAAGTTATGTGTGAAGACACACACACACACAAAGCTGTAGCTATCACTTTTTTCCCTCCCTGTGGTGCATGTTAGGCAATGCGATAGAGCTACACCCCAGCTCCTCCCCTGCTTTTCAAAAATTTTTGAAACAATTAGCCCAAGCTAGCCTTGAACTTGCGATCCTCATGCCTCAGCCTTCCAAGTAGTCTACAACCTATTTTTAAGAGGCTTGACAACAACAACAAAATAAGTAATTATACTAGATGGGAGGGAGGAGATAAGGAAGAGGACAAATATTAAGTTGTTAACAACTGAAGAATATAAGTGAAAGATACACAGATGCTTATACTGCTGTAACTTTTCCAAGTTTTATAATTTTGCTAAATAAAAACATATGAAGAAGTGTTTCATTATACTTTGCTAGTAGAAAAGGCAACTGATTACCCCATGAATACTGAAAATGGCCAGAGAAGTTAGGTGTCATAAGAATTAATGCATTTGTTTAACTACTCTGTAAGAAGAAAAGGGAAAGGAGTTTAGAAAAATTTAGGATCAGATGAGTTAACTCATGTTTTTACATGTGTGAACAATTGCACAGGTATGCACTGGTGAGCAGAAGGAAATAAGAAAAGTAAGTAAAGATATATGTTGGATATCATTCTCAACAGGACAAAACTATGTAAACTGGTTTTTAAGAATAAAAATCAGGACACTGTAAAGAAAACAACAAACTCCAGTCAATCTAGCAATTTACCCATTTGAAACTATTTGAGGGGTGGAAATGCCTCAATTCACTCTAACTACCCCACAATTTCAATCAAGAGTAGTATTTCAACTTTCTGCAAAATAATGAACTCAACGAAGTATATTCATGATTTCACATAAATCATGAAATATATACAGAACACACAATTTAAGAAATCATCTACTTGGTGATATAAGAGCTGCATAATATGATACTTTCTATTCCTTCATGAAGGATAAAAAATCCTATGGGAACTAGAAAATCATATTACCTATGTGGATCCAAAAAACTAAAGCATAATTTAAGTTTATGACAGGGGTCCTAGACTAATATACAACCCCATACCCCACAATCTGCCCACAGAAGCACATTCAATCCTTTCTAGAGGAATGCATCTTCATCCTAGGCCTCAAAGATAAACCATATGCAATTTCCCAAAGAAAGCAAACAGCTTACATTAACTATCAAGCATATAAAGAAAGCAAGACACAAATTAGAAGAAAGATAGGCAAGAAAATATCTTCAGAGAACAGGAAGGTACAAAAACTGAGCATGTAAGTGAAAAGGAAGCATATAAAAATGTATAATAACTAAAACTAAATGCTCAGCAGGGACAAATTTTTACCCTTGGAAAATACAGACTAGGCAAATTAAGAACAAACTCTTCACTGAAAACAATCAATAAAAGGCTGGAAAAATAATATAAAAGTCTGAGAAGTATCAAAGAGCTAAAAAAAAGTTGTGAGGTATTACAAGGTCAAGATCCAAGGAAAGATAAAAACCAGAATGATAAAGCCTGTTTTATCTTTCACCCTAGAGCAAAATTTACTGACACAGAAGAGAAGGCTGAGAGGCTGAGCAGTGCTTTTGACAACCTAAAACTGTAGAGGATCAAAGGTAGTATCCAGGGCCTAACAAAAGCAGAGGCTCTGAGACACCAGTCCTTACCTAGGGCTGGGATCCTGAATGGTTATCCTCCATGAATAAAGCTGGATAGGGAATAAATAGTTCTCCTCAGAATGAACTGGAATATCTGTCTGAAACAACCAGTAAGGCTGAAGATGCACATATCCCATAATCCAGACATTAAGAAACTCTTAAAAACACACAGGAAAAATTAGTCTGGTTTAAAAAGAAGATTTATTTTGATGCCAAAGTAAATTCCTCTTAGTTCCAAATACTTGGAGAACTAGGAAGTTCTTACTTATTTACCCATTAATTCATTTACTAATTAAAGTACTGTATTAAGCATTGAGGATATAATGGTGGTCAAAACAGAAAAAGCCTTTTCCTGTATCAGTCAGGGGAGCAACATAAAAAAGTAAATGAGGTGTTCAGTGCTATAGAAAGAAGCATACAATATAGGAGGGCATCAGACAAAGTCTCTGAGGATTAGAGACAGTTCCCTAAAGAATTTCAACTGAGACCAGAAAGAAGTCAGAAATTGCTGGAAAACGGAATAGCAAGGAAGAAGTTCAAGGGTTGTTCCAAATAGAAGGGACATTATGCGTAAGTGCTTCTAAGTAAAGCATAACACTTAAGACGAGAAAGAAGTCTGGTGCAACTGGTAATGAAGAAAGACAAGCTCAAAAGGAAGAAAGGGATCAATTACACAGGGCTCTGTAAAGCCAAGACTTCACTTGCTATGAAGGAGTTTTAAGCTGGGGAACAAAAACATTACAAAATCACTCACATCAGAAAGAGAATGGAGCAAGGTTCTAAAGGAAGACCAATTAATGAGCTGTTGTAATAACCTGGGGATAGACTACATTAAGATAGTAAAATGGAGACATAAAGAGGCAAATGGGTAAACTTGAGATTTATGACATAACCCCTACAGCACCTAGTGACTGTTTAGACCAAAAAAAAAAAATCACAGAAACTGAAAAAAAGTGTTCCAAGAAGGAGGGTAGTACTTACAAAGATACTATAAATGAAAAATCAATGACATGAATCCATTGGAGTTCATACAAAGACACTGATGAGACACTTCAGTGGACTAATGGGAATTGAAGCTAGATTTCAATGGTTTTGGATAAAGTAAAACTGAACAGAGAACAAATGGAAAGTAGAATCAATTTATTCAAGAAATTTAGCGGTGAAGAGAAGAAAATAAGCAGAATAATAGTTGCAAAAGTAAATGAGATATGATTTTGGGGGGGTACTGGATTGAACCCACGGACACTTTGCCACTGAGCTACATCCTCTGTATTTTTTGAGACAGGGTTTCACTAAGTTGCTTAGGACCTCACTAAGTTGCTGAGGCTGGCCTCAAATTTGCTAACCTCCTGCCTCAGCCTCTGGAGTCACTGGGATTATGGGCATGTACCACTGTGCCAAGCAAAATGATGATTTTTAAATGAGGAAATATTTAAGTGCTGATGGGAAAGAGGTGACTACAAAGGCTGATTTTTGAAAAATCAGCCAAGAATAAAAATAGAACAAGATACCTAAAAAGGAGGGGATAGGACCCAACTCCCTGACAGAAGACTTAACTTTCCATTCACATGTTCAAAAATAATTATCATCATTTTGCATTGAAGATTTAGTATTTATAAGATACCACAACCACCAACAGTTCTATAAATTATTATTACCCTTTAAATATTAAGAAACAAGCCAGGAATGGTGGTGCACACCTGTAATCCCAGCTACTTGGGAGGATGAGGCAAGAGGATTGCAAGTTCAAGGCCAGGCTCAGCAATTTAGTGAGACCCTGTCTCAAAATTAAAAATTAAAAGGGCTAGAGTTGTGGCTCAATGGCAAAGTGCCAACAGGTTCAATCTTCAAGTACTAAAATAAATAAATAAAAGATAAATGTGGTGGATTTGAATCTAACTAAGCTTAACTCCCAAGAGCATAACTGACAGGCTATTATATATGCTTATATAAGATAGGTACACATGCAGGTTTCTTGGCAAGATGTTGGCTGAGGAAGTTCAGTTGTGTTGCCTTTTATTTTCTCTATGAAGCAGAAAGCCAGCTCATCTAGTGGCTTAATAAGAGTTAAGAAGATTTTAAACAGGATACAAAAGCTAATTATGAACAGGGAAGGTACAGAGAACCTAAGAGGCCAAATGTAATTAATTGGAAACCCTGTTTACCAGGCTACCTATATGAAGAAGTGTGTGAAATTTCTTTCTTCTTCCTTTCCTTCAAAAGGAAAGGAAAGGCAATGGGAGAAGAGAGAAAAAGTGTTGATGAGAAAGCTGCGCACTTAAAGAACAGGGCACTGCCAGTCCTGGTGGCACACACATGTAACCCCAGTGATTCAGAAGGCTCAGGACAAATGTGTGCCTCAGCCTCCAAGTCACTGAGATTATAGGTATGCATCCCAACACCCGGCTGCAGTACAATTTCTAAAAGTTCTTTGTGAGCCAGTGACACATGCCTAAAATGAGTGACTCATGAGGGCGAGGCAGGACAATCAAAAGTTCAAGTCTAGCATCAGCAATTTAGCAAGACCCTATTTCAAAATAAAAATGAAAAAGACTGGGGATATAATTCAGTGGTAGAGTGCCTCTCATTTCCAGTACCAGAAACAACAACTTTATATTTTTAAAGCCTCCATAAATCAAGAAAACAAAATTATTTTGTCATAACCAGAAGTAATATTTCTAGTAAGCCATGTGAGAACAGGCAATTCAAGCAAGTCAATCCCTTATGTTCTGTACCCATTTCCTGGCTCTCCCACACCTTGCTGAATGTTTACTTCTGAGCATAAAAATATCTGAGCTTCATTTATTAAAGATATTCCAGTAGGCACTTGATAGTAACAGTTCACTCCATTTACACTTAACTACATTACTAATGCCACTTATGTTGTTTCAGATAAAACTTAGCTAAAAAATTGCTCTCGTTTATAGTAACGTTTTACATTTGAGTTACTTCACAAGCACACACACTTTTTAAGCTAGAAAGTATAGGATGAAACTTTTCACTTAGATAGCTTTGAATGAAAAAAATCATAAAGGTAAAAATATAATCTAGTGGGGCTGGAATTGTGGCTCAGTGGTAGAATGCTTGCCTCACATGTGTGAGGCCCTGGGTTCAATTTTCAGCACCACATATAAACAAACAGAAGTATTCTGTCCATCTACAACAAAAAGTTTTAAAAATATATAATCTAGTTATAAAAAATTAGCATGTTGAAAAGAGGAACATTAGTAATATTTCTAATAAAAATCAATGATAAGCCGGGAGAAGTGCCACATGCCTGTAATCCCAGTGGCTCCGGAAGCTGAGGCAGGAGGTTTTCAAGTTTGCAGCCAACCTCAGCAAAAAGCAAAGCACTAAGCAACTCAGTGAGACCGTCTCTAAATAAAAACACACACAAACACACAAAAATAGGGCTATGGATATGGCTCAGTGGTTGAGTGCCCCTGAGTTCAATTCCCACCAAAAGATCAATGATAAAAAGTCTCCCATCAAAAAGAACCCAGGACTAGATTGTTTCACTGCTGAATTCAACCAAACATTTAAAAAAAGAAGACCCATTCTCAAACTCTTCCAAACCAAATTCAACAGACATTAAAATGACCATTCCCACCATGATCAAGTAGAATTATTCACCAGGTTCAAGAATGGTTCAACATACACAAATCTATAAACATAAAGTACCACATTAACAGAATGAAGACACAAACCATATGAACAGTTGAGAATAAATGAATTCAATGAAAGTGCAGGATATAAAACCAGGATACAAGACTGGAGTGTAGCTCAGTGATAGAGCACTAGAGTACTTGCCTAGCATGTGTGAAGCGTGTGTTAAATCCTCAACACTGAAAATAAACAACCAGTAGCACTGTTATCTTCTAACAATGAACTATCCAAAAAAGAAATCAAGAAAATAATACCACTTAACAATAGATATTTTTTAAATGCTTAGGATCAAGTTTAACCAAGAAGGTGAGAAAGGCCCATATACTGAAAAACTATACAATATTAATAAAAGAAATTGAAGACACGAAGAATTAACATTATTAAAATGTCCATACTACTTAAAGTGGAACCATAGATTCAATGCAATCCTTACTAAAATTACAATGTCATTTTTACAAAAATAGAAAAAAAAATCCTAAATTTTGTATGGAAACACAAAAAAAAATCCCAAATAAACAAAGCACTCTTGGACAAAAAGAACAAAGTCAGAGCTATAACATGGACGTCAAAACACACTACCAAGCTATCATAATCATACTAGCATTGTACTGCCATAAAAATAGACAAAGATCAATGAAGAGAGAGCCCAATAAATCCACGTGTTTAGAAAGGAGTCTCTTTAACAAAGGATGTTGGGAAAACTAAATATGTACATGTAGAAGAATAAAATTAGAACCTCATCTTATGCCATATATAAAAATCAACTAAAAATGGATTAAAAGTATAAACATAAGACTTGAAATTGTAAAACTAATACAAAAAGACATAGGGAAAAGGCTCCCTGACATTAGTCTGGACAATGATTTTTGGATATGTCTCTATAAGCAAAAGAAACAAAAGTGAACACAGACAACTGGGATTATATCAAACTAAAAAGCTTCTTCTGTACAGTGCTGGGAATACAGCTGAGTGGTAGAGCACTTGCCTAGCGTGTGTGAGGCCCCGGATGCAATTCCCAGTACCATAAAAATAAGTAAGTTTCTGTACAGCAAAGGAAACAACCATCTAATATACAATGTACAGAAAAATGGAAGAAATATTCGCCAACTATATATATTTTTTTTAATATTTTTTTAGTTGTAGATGGACACAATATTTTTATTTTATTGCTTTATATGTGGTGCTGAGGATCGAACCCAGGGCCTCACGCATGCAAGGCAAGAGCTCTACCGCTGAGCTACAATCCCAGCCCGCCAACTATATATTTGATATGAGGTTAGTAGCCAAATATATGAGGATGCAACACAACAGCAAGAAAACAACCCAACAAAAAGTATGCAAAGAGCTGGATGTGGTGGTGCATGCCTGTAATCCCAGCACTTTGGGAGGCTGAGACAGGAAAATCGCAAGTTCCAAGCCAGCCTCAGCAACAGCGAGGCGCTAATAAGCAACTCAGTGAGACCCTGTCTCTAAATAAAACACAAAATGGGGCTGGGGATGTGGCTCAGTGGTCGAGTACTCCTGAATTTAATCTCTGGTACCAAAACAAAAAAACAAAATAGTATGCAAAGGCTAGATGTGGTGACATACCTGTAATCCCAGTTACCTGGGAGGCCGAGGCAGGAGAATTCGAAGTTCAAGGCCAGCCTGGGCATTTAGTGAGACCCTATCTCAAAATAGAAAAGGGTTGGGGATGTAGCTCAGTGATAGAGAACCCCTATGTTAAAATCCCAGTTTAAAAAAAAAGCAAAGGAACTGAACAGACATTTCTCAAAAGATGGGCAAGTATATGAAAAATGATCAACATCAATAATGTGGGAAATACAGATCACAACCATATTGAGGTATGACCTCCCTCCAGTAAGAATGACTATTAACAGAAAGATAAGAGGGGCTGTAATTGTGACTCAGTGATAGAGCGCTTGCCTTGCATGTGTGAGGCACTGAGTTCAATCCTCAGCACCACATAAGAATAAGTAAGTAAAATAAAGATATTGTGTCCAGCTACAACTAAAAAAAATTTAAAAAAAAAAAGATAAAAGATAAGTACAAGGAGAATAAGAAAATCCAAGCAAACCATGGTAGGAATGTAATTACTACAGCCATTATGGAAAATTATATGGAAGGTCTTTGAAAAAATTAAAAACAGAACTACCAGATGATCCAGCAATTCCACTACTATGGGTATGCAGACAAAAAAATTAACTTAGTATATCAAGAAGGTATTTGCCCTTCCATGTTCACTGTAGCATTATTCATGACAGCCAAGATACAGAATCAATCCAAGTGTCCATATGCAGATTAATTTTTTTAGAAAACGTGATATATGTATACAATAGAAAATAATTATTCAGTCTTTAAAGAGGAAATCCTGCCATTTGTGACAATATAAATGAATCTTGAGGACACTGTGTTCAATGAAATACGCCAGGCACACAATGACAAACACCATATGGTCTCACTTATACAAGTTTAAGAATTCCTAATCCCAAAATTCAAACTGCTCCAAAATCAGAACTTTCTGATACCTGACATGATGTCAGAAGTAGAAAAATTCATACCTGACCTTGTTTGATAACAGCACTAAAAATATTGTATAAAATTACTTTCAAATTATGTGTACAAGGTACATACAAAACACAAATTTTGGGGCTGGGATTGTAGCTCAGTGGTAGAGCGCTTGCCTTGCATTTGTGAGGTACTGGGTTCGATCCACAGTACCACATAAAAATAAATAAATAAAGATACTAGGTCCATCTACAACTAAAAAAATATTTAAAAACAAAAAACACAAATTTTGTTTTTAGACTTGGGTTCCATCTCCACTATAAATATGCAAATATTCTAAAATCCAAAATCTGAAACCCTTTTGGTCCTAAGCATTCCAGATAAGGGATATTCAACCTGAATGTAGAATTAAAAATGTTAAATTCACAGAAGCAGAGAATAGAATGCTGTTTACCTGGGATGAGTGGGCAGGAGGATTAGGTAAGTGTTTATTAAAGGATACAGACTTTTAATACACAAGAGCAGTAAGTTCAAGAGATATATTATACAATTTGGTGACTACAGTTAATAACAAGATATACTTTAAGATCACCAATGGTAGATTTTAAGTGTTCTTATCACAAAAATAAGTACATGAGGTAGTATATATATTAGCTTGATTTAGGCATTCCATATTGTATACATTATTTCAAAACACCATGATGTAAACCATAAAAGTATGCAATGTTTGCAAGTTAAAAATAAATTTAAAAAATAAAAATCTTATTTTTCATAACTAAAATAATGGAAAAAGAAAATTATTGATGCCAAGAAAATCAGTATTCACAGAGTGTGTCCTAATATAAAGTGTCTGATGATCTTTATTTTTATCAATTTTGGTTGTAAGTTACCACATTTTGCCTTAGTGAATCATTAAGACATCATATACCTGCTAGTAATTTTTTAATTTATAAGTCTTTAGAATACAAAAATCTAATAAAATAGAACATAACTCTTCCTTCCCCAGAAAAATGCAAAAGTAACTGACATTTCTCTGAAATAGAAATGTGGTTTTTTAAAAAAAATTGGTTTTTTTTGTTGATGGGTCTTTATTTTATTCATTTATTTATTTATATGTGGTGCTGAGGATCGAACCCAGTGCCTCACTCATGCTAGGCAAGGGTTCTACCACTAAGCTAGAGCCCCAGCCCCTAGAAACGTGTTTTTACATGCATTCAGCTCTTACACTTTCACATTCTTTTTTTTAAATATGGGGGTGGATGAGTGGTTACTGGGGATTGAACTCAGGAGCACTTGACCACTGAACCACATCCCCAGCCCTATTTTGTATTTTATTTAGAGACAGGGTCTCACTGAGTTACTTAGCATCTCACTTTTGCTGAGGCTGGCTTTGAACTCCTGATCCCCCTGCCTCAGCTTCTGAGCTGCTGGGATCACAGGCATGCGCCACTACACTGGGCTTACTTTCACATTCTAACCACAGAATAAACTTTAAAAAACAGGTCTTAAATAATTTTATTAGAATCGAGAGAAATAAAGTTTATCATTCTACACTATTTCCCCCCTTTCTTTTAAAAAAAGGGGGGAAGGGTTTTAAACCCACTTCTCAGTATATATAATTAGTTGTACTTTTTTTTTTTTCCTATTGGTGATACTGATTGAACCCAGGCGCTTTCCCACTGAGCTACATCCACAGTCCTTTTTATTTTATTGAGACAGGGTCTCGCTAAGTTGCTTAGGGTCTCACTAGGTTGCTGAGGCTAGCCTTAAACTTGCAATTCTCCTGCCTCAGCCTCCCAAGCCACTGTATGAGCCACAGTTTTTCTTAGTCTGTGAGTAGCTGGGTAGACACAGAGGAATGGAACTAGTTCATCTCTAGTGTTGTTGAGGTGTGAGGAAGATAAAGTGGGTAAAGAGAATTTAAAAGGAAAAAAATTAAGACATTCACTTATTAGAATAAAGGTGTCCAGCCAACAACGTTTTTTTCCTGACCTTCTCCATTACCTGCAATACTTCCTGGCCCCACACCAACACATACCAAGAGTGTTATTTCTACTTGATATGCTAAAAAGGGTTACCCTACATGCTGACTATTGACCTAGACTGAACACACTACAATTTTTGAAACTAGGATGTCTTTCAGTATACTCTATAATGCATTTTCTGTTTGTTTTGTTTTGATTGAACTGGGGATTGAACCCAGGGGCACTTAACCACTGAGCCACATCCCCAGTCCTTTTTTCGTACTTTATTTAAAGATAAAGTCACAACTTGCTTCGCTAAGTTGCTGAGGCTGGCTTTGAACTTGTGATCCTCCTGCCTCAGACTCCCAAGCCGCTGAGATTACAGGCGTGTGCCCCTGTGCCCAGCTATAATGTGTTTTTAACATCAAACATTTCAACGGGTAAGAAGCAATTAAAGCTCTGCACAAGGGACTGGAGTTATGGCTCAGTGGTAGAGCACTTGCCTAGCATGTGTGAAGCACTGAGTTCAATTCTCAGCACCATATATGAATAAATAAAGTCTCCATTGACAACTAAAAAAAAATTAAAAAAAAAAAAAAAAAAAGGCTCTGCACAACCAAACATGTAAGCTATATGGGATCTTTATAGTGAACCCTACACTCCACCAGTTTTAAGTAATGAACAGAAAATTATTTTTTGGAGGGGGGGAATTATTTTTAAATGCACATCTTAACTAAGATGTTCCAGTAATCAGCACTGATCAATGACATGGCACTAATAAATAAAAAATAAAAAAAAATATACTTTAAAAAATCTGATTATTTAGCCACTGAATGTTTCTATAAGTAGCTTGACAAGACATATTCAATGTTGTAAGAGGGACTATAGTCTACACTTAAGAGAAAAATATTAAGCAAAATTACCGAAATAGCAACTGTAGGTGCCACATCATCATAGAATATTGGAACAGAAGTTAACCATTTCCACGATAAGCACTGGGGCAAAGGTTACAGATCAATGTCAGAGCATTTGCCCAGCATGCACAAGACCCTGGATTCAATCCCTAGTCAAGAAAGATATGAACAACCTCTTCTCCAGGTGTGGTGGCACACACTTGTAATCCCAGCAGCTCAGGAGGCAGGGGCAAGAGAATCACAAATTCAAAGTCAGCCTCAGCAACTTAAATAAGGCCCTAAGTAACTCAATGTTTTTTAAAAGAGGGCTGGGGATGTGGCTCGGTGGTTAAATGCCTCTGGGTTCAATCTCCGGTACCAAAAAACAGACAAACAAATAAAAGCAACCTCTTCATCTCACAATTGATGATATGAAGTTCAAAGAGATTAAATAACTTCTTCACAGTGGCTAAGACCCATGCTGTTTCTTGATTATATGGCTTAGTGTTCTTTCCTCCTAAGCACAGCATGAGAAAAAGTTGCTTTTCTTCTTTCTTTATTCTTTTTGGTTAAAGTTCTTTTTATAATTCCTTATAATATCTTCATTAAATTTTATTATTAAAATATTTTCTGGCACCCACCTATAATCCCAGCAGCTCGGGAGACTGAAGCAGGAGGAACACGAGTTCAAAGCCAGTCTCAGCAATATAGTGAGGCCCTAAGCAACTCATCAAGACCCTGTCTCAAAATATGAAATAGGGCTGGGATGTGGCTCAATGGTTAAGTAACCCTAGGTTCGATCTCTGGTACCCCCCACAAAATTTCTAAATCCGTAACACAAAGTACAGAAATGTGAAACATAATTTTAACACCATAAAATAAAGTTATAATTTTAATACATTAAGAAAAAGTAAGTTTTTTTGGTTTTTGGTTTTGGCATGGAGATTGAACTCAGGGGTATGCAACAACTGAGCCACATCCCCAGACCTATTTTGTGTTTTATGTAGAGACAGGGTCTCACTGAGTTGCTTAGCACCTCGCCGTTGCTAAGGCTGGCTTTGAACTTAGGATTCTCCTGTCTCAGCCTCCCAAAGTGCTAGGAATACAGGCGTGTGCCACCGTGCCCAGCTGAAAAAGTAAGTTTTAATAGGGTCTGACATAATGTAACTCAAAATATAGTACATTACTATTTAAATTTCTTGTTATTATGATGAACATCTCACTGTTCTTATAATGAAAACTTCACTTTTGAAAGATTTAGATAGATATAATTAATCATGCAAAAAATCTTTAGAAATTACTAAAATTTTTCTTAAAACACTTCCCAAAGCCTTTAAAATGAAGACACTGGGCAGAGGGGAGTAAGACATTAGGTTAAAATTTAAGGAATTCTAAATAAAGTGTTTACTTCAATTAATAATGCATCAGTTCATTAACTGTAACAAATATATCATACTAATATAAGATGCTAACAGAGAAAGTGATGAGAAAGCTTTACTGGCTTTACAATTTTTCTGTAACTAAAGACAGTGCTTTAAAAAGTCCATTTTGATCTAATAATATAGCCCTTGCAGAAATCATTTTTTCCCCTCCAAAACCATTTTTTCTTTAAATATCTAGTGTTCATATCTATAATCACTATCATTAGTATTGCTGGCTTCATAACTTCTCAGTTATGAAGAATATTCACAATTTTCTAATCCCCAAAACCACTTCGGTGCTCTTCTTATGACAATGGTCATATTTTAAATGCTAGTCCAATTATAATACATCACACAATGTGGCTAAAGGCAATCCAAGTTATTTTGAAGATATCAAGTGAATGACAGCTGAGCCCTATTGTTTCTCGAAGTGTATTACTAGGATTCTACAACCTGTCTACGTCAACATCTGATATTATCTTTTAAAAACTTTCCATAAATTCTAAGGCAAAAAAAATGGATTCATCTGTAACTGTCCTTTCCTTGTTAAAAACAATGGCTTCCATTATCATTTTTTTGTTCTAAAGTACTTCTACTGGTAAAACAAACAAATAAAAATTGTGGGGCATGCTTCCAATCTATGTATACTCACTTGTAAATTATTCTACTGTACTTAAATACATCATACATTATTAACATATACCAAAAAAAAAAAAAAAAAAAGAAATCCCTTAAGAATGAGAAAACATATACAAATCACACTTTCTTCCTATCTCCCAGTAGATTATCTCAAACATACACTAGTAGGCATATAATCCCTTCACAATTTGTTTTTATATTTTTATTGTGGCAAAATTTACCATTTTAATCATTTCAAAAAGTATAATTCCATGGCATCTAGTATATTTATAATGTTGTACAACTATCTAGTTCCAGAACATTTTCATCATCTGAAAAGGTAATCCTATACCAACTAAGCAACCCCTTTTCTTTCTCTGCCTACCCCTAGCTCCTGGCAACCATTAATCTGCTTTCTATCTATAAATGTCTATTATGGTTATTTCATACCAATATAATCATGTATGACCTATTGTGTCTCAATTTTTTATTAACATTGTGCTAATAAAATTCATTTATGTTATAATATGTAGGGTACCTTACTTCATTTTATGGCTGAATTATATTCCATTATATTGATAAAATTATTTTGTGTATCCATTCATCAGTTAATGGACATTGAGTTATTTCCACCTTTGACTACTGTGAATTGTGCTACTAGGAACACATGTGCTCAAGTTTTTGTTGTTTAAAAGCTGATTTTTAAAGCTTTGGGGTATATATTTAAAAATGGAATTACTAGAGCATAAGGAATTCTACTCTTGATTTATTGAGGGATCATTATACAAGAGGTACACTACTGTGCATGCCTGCAAGCAATACATAAGGATCTCATATCCCATTTTATATACAATTAACTGATCAAGATCACAATTTGACGCAAAAATCAAATGGTCCGTAATGGGCCTGTTTTGGCAGTCTATACTGCCCATTAATCTTTTTAATTTTTTTTCTTTTTTTCAATAAACCTACCTCTAGCAATTGATAACCTTACCTTACCTAGGATGAATACCTAACCTACAGGAAATAATCTTGCTTAGTCAACAACCAGGTTCCCTTTAGAGAATGTCAAGAGGCTCTTGGGATGAAAGGGCATATGCATAGACTTGGTACTATTACAAGCATAGTAGGATGTCAATGCTATCTGTAAATGAAGTTACCAGAGAAAGGAGGAGGAATGTTTGCAAAATAAATAAATAAATATGTCTCTCTCTCTCTTTATATATATAAAACCTCAAACACTGGCAGGTTATAATTGCATGAGGCCTGGACTAGACTTTATTTTCAGACCTTGGATATTTAAAAGATTGTCTCTTGTTGTTTGTTTAAAATAAACCCTTTTTTATTTGATCCATGTATGCTCTATGCATGTTTAAATACAGCATGCCTGATTAATATTGTCAATTATTACATATTAATGAAAAAATTAAAATCCATTTTGCTTGGGATACCAACAAACTTAGTAAAAAAAAGCTTCGACTACCTTAACTTTGTTTATTTTCCTTGCTGGTTTTGAATAGCTTAAAGAGATTCCTTGCTAGTTGCTGAATTTGAATACCTTCTGCAGGGAATTTTAAAAGAATCTGTCAGTATATTTAAATTACATTTTCATAGCTATCCAACCTCCTAAAGTCTAGGAATCTTATGGGAATAGAACCTGAAATAGGACCTTTCAACCTGTTCCCAGTGTTTGCTTTTCTACATCGACACAAAAAAATTGCTGACCATTCTTTTAAAATAGGAAGCTGAACCCAACTGTATCGTGGATAATGTTACTATAAAAATTTCACATTCATCAAGAAAAAATCCTGACCATCAGTGAGATCAAGATTCACAAACTTTCTCCACTCCAGAGTTTTAGAGGACCCATTCTGTGAAATAATTGTAACATCTAAAACATTCACCTCCTATTTTGGTATTGCAAATACAATTTCATGTAACAGAATCAAGTTAGTAATTATTAATTATAAACTAATAGAGTAACAATAACATTTTAAATATAGTCACACTGTATCTATTAAGCCCTGTGTACTATTTTTCACAGTAACTCCAAAAACACAAAATGTCTTTTACATTTCACAGTAAATCTACTCAAAATTAAGAGTTTACACAGAGAAAGTCGAGTACTATCCTCTAAAGAAAATCATTACCAGAATAGACATACACAAAAAGGCAAGGGCATTTATCTTCTTTCAAGTCCTTCAAATCAATAAAGACAGCCTCAACCAAATTCTTAATATCCGTAGGTTTTCAAACCTACTGCAAAACTCTAAGATTGCAAAAATACATTCAAAATCATATACGTTTTTGTTCTGACAATAACAAACATAATCAATTTGTTCTGACAGTAACAAACATTACAATATAATGTCTTCTTTGGGGTTTGATATTAACAACTGAACTTACATTTTTTATATTGCCATAAAAGAACTTTACTATTAAGTAATATACTCAGACAACCCACTCCTAAATATGAGACTTCCCCCATACTTTTGTCCATACCTAAGTTTAATGAACTATGTGAATCATTATATACCTTACCCATCTTTTCTTCTGGAAGATTTAAAGCCCAGATTTTTTCAAATAAAAATAAATCATTATGAACACTATATAAGTTTAGAATCTTGAAGGTCAAGCCAATCATATTAAAAAACTTCTACTATGAGATGCATGCTACATGTTTCTCTGATGTTATAAAGGAGGATAAGCAAATTTCCCCCACTGACCCATCACTCAACTAGAAAGATATGGTTCCCTCAAAAAGTGTGAGGTCTATTGTACACATTCAGTCAATTAGAATTTCCTATGAGAGACCACACAAGAAGTAAATAATCAGCCTTGGAAAGAAAAGAAAGATTCCTTAGAGAATATGATGTCTAAATTGAGACATCATATTCACTTTTTAGACATCATATTCACTTTTTAGACAAAGGGCAATAACCAGAGGAATGTGATAAAGTAGACTAGAGCAGGCAATTAGAGAAGGTCCCAATATGAGAAGGTCCCAAGTAAAAGAACAGAATTTTAAAAAACAAGAAATTAAGCTTTAGTTTGGTTAGAATGTAGGGTGGGCAACAGACAGTAAAAGAATACTTAAAAATGCAATAAAACTGGGCATGTGCACACCCGTAATTCCAGTTACCTAGGAGGCTGAGGCAGGAGGACCACACATTTAAAATCAGACTGGGCAGTGCCAGGGGTGATGACAAATGCTTGTAATCTCAGCATCTTGGGAAGCTGAGGCAGGAGTTCAAAGCTAGCCTCAGCAACTTAGAGAATCCCTAAAGCAACTCAGGGAGAACCTAGAGAACCTATCTCTAACTAAAATATTAAAAAGGGTTAGGGATGTGGTTCTGTGGTTAAATATCTCTGGGTTCAATCCCTACTCCAAAAAAATGAAAGGAAGGGGGCTGGGATTGTAGCTCAGTGGAAGAGCTCTTGCCTCGCATGCATGAGTCACTGAGTTCGATCCTTAGTACCACATAAAAATAAATAAAGCTATTGTGTCCATCTATAACTAAAAAAAATTTAAAAAAAAAAAAGGAAGGAAAAAAGAAAAAAATCAGCCCATGCAACTTCATGAGACCTTGTCTCAAAATAAAAAATAAATACGGCTGGGGAATATAGCTCAGTGGTAGAGAACCTTGGGATAAATCCCTAGTACAGCAAAAAGGGGGAGAAAAAAAAAAAGAGGCAGGCGGTAATGCAATGATTCATTTTAAAGATAAGATTTTATTCTAAGACATTTACTTCAGTTAAAACATAGGAATCCTTTGGGGAAGTAGTAAACTACACCTCAGAAAGCATACAAGGAAACATTTACAATAATCACTAAAGGATAGTGATCTAAATTTAAGAAAAAGGAAATGGAGCTGAATCAATAAACCCGGTGGGACAGGGGTAGAAGAATACTCCTCTTTGTCTTGACTGACAATTTAAGGAAAACATGCTGCATACTGAGTGTTAATGTACAGGAAGCAATGATAAGTTCATTTTTCAGACATTTTCCATTACAAATATATTGGTAATGCATGCCATGGAGATGGTTGATCTAGCTCATGGTCTGATAAAATTGAGAATAATCTGTGGTAGGAATATACATTGGAAATCTAAGTCCGCATATAGGTGATAATTTAAGCCTCAACTGAAGTGAATGAGAACATCTACAGAAAGCATGCAAAGTTAGAAGAAAAGTCAGTAACTGACACTTAAGCAGTACCCCAAAGTGAGAAGGGCAGACAAAGAAGTAAATTCAAACTTTTGTATAAAGCACACTACCTAGAATTACAGAAATCAAAGAGTGGCAACGTATATTTATACAAAGAAAAGTTACAATAACAAAGTTAAAGGTATTTATTCAGCATCATACTGACAGCTAAAAAATAGTAAATAGAATGAGTTTAGACTGCTCCACAAATCTGATCCAATCATTTACCTTTGCAAATAATTTAAAAATAAAACTGAAATACACTGAGTCTAGATTTAAATGAAATAGCATCCTAAAAATGAAGACATTATATAGTTATGATTGGTACCTTTAAAAGAACACTACATATGTCATACAATATATTTGTTTCATTTTAACTTGGTTTTTCATGTACACATGTATATTCTGAAATGTTCATTAAGAAGCTGTTTCAAGTAGAACAGTAGTTACCAGGAGCCAGGGATCTAGAGCAGTAGAAGGTATGAAAAGAAGATAGTTGATGGGGACAGAACGCAGTTGGACAAGAGTAACTTCTCTACAGTTCTATATCACAATACGGTAACTAGGTCTGACAAAAACTGTACAGTTCAAAGTGGCTAGTAGAGAAAATTTTTTAATGTTTTTCAATACAATGAAGTGTTTGAAGTACTCTGATCTGATCCTTACTGAAATATTACACTGTACCCATAAATATGTACACTTACATGGCAATTAAAAAGGTAAAAAAGCTCGGTGTGATAATGTATGCCCTATGCCAGCTACTCTGAAGGCTGAGGCAGGAGGATTGTTAGTTCAAAGCCAGCTATGCAACTTAGCAATACCCTATATCAAAATAAAAAATAAAAGAGTTGGAGATACAGCTCAGTGGTAGAGTACTTGCCTAAAATGAATGAGGCCCTAGGTTCAATTTCTAGTATTTCTTAAAAAAGAATGGGGGGAGGGAAGGAGAATAAAGATACTTCAGTTTTGACACTAATATTTTTTAAATCTCACTTCCTACCCTCATTCCCAGTAAACTGTTAGCACGAACCTTTCTCTCCAACTAAAAGTTTAAACAAAATTATCTTATGCTCTTGTATTTTGAGAATCTTTAGTTAAAAATACATGAATGCATTAAAAAAAAGAGGAATGATAATGTAGAACAAATGGAAAGTAGCAAAGAAAAAGATGAATCAAACTTTTCCCACTTAAATGGTAAAAACTGCAGTACTAAGGGAAAAAAAAATTTAAAAATAAAGAAATTCATTTACCAGAAATCAGACCGAACTGTTAATATAAAAGGAGCATATTCACATGGCTTTCTGAAATTATACAGCAAAAATGGCCTAGCAAAAAGTCCTGAAGAACCTATGAAAAACACATTTCGCTTTTATCTCTTGGGATGACCTTTTCAAACATAGTAAACTTTGTTTCATAATTTCTTTTGAGTCATTTTCTCTTTCACTCTTTCTCATCAGTCATATCTCCACCAGTAGACCAGTTTTTACCTGTGCTGCAACCACAGCAACACCTGATCAACATTAACTAAAAATATTTTAAGTTGACTTCATTTTTTAATTAAAATTCCTATTATTCCAGTTCTCCTGACTTCAGCTTCTTTATAGAACAGTTGTAAAAATGAATCTTTAAGGTATAAACAAAAGCTAGCCTTTAGTGTCACTGGTGTGTCAACAACAACAAAAATTTTCCAAGGCTGAGGATGTAACTCGGAGATAGAGCACTTACTTAGCATATGCGAGGCCCTAGGTTTGATACAATAATTATAGTTCTTATTACCACTAAGTGGTCAAACTGCAGTCTGGGAGAAAGGTGTGATAAGAAGGACACATACCTTGTACATATTAAAATTAAAGAGTGCCAGGTGTGGTGGTGCAACTCCAGAGGCTGAGATAGGAAGATCTCAAGTTGAAGTTCAGCCTGGGCAATTTAGTGAGACCCCATCTCAAAAATAAAATAAAGGAATGGGGATATAGCTCAGAGATACAGTCACCGAGTTTGATAACCACTAACCCCCCAGAAAAAAATTAATTCAGAGACATCTCCTTGTAGTAGTGACAGAATGTCTGAAACGGAATGACTCTTCTGCCATACACAATTAGAAAACTGGAAAAAATATAGAAATAACTATTTTCAGATATTGGACAACAGATAGTTCAGAAAGGTGATCTGTGAGAGGGAGGAAACAAATGAGAAAGATCACCCTTATTTTCCATTTGGAAAGATACTCATACTGAGGAACAAGAAGGTGTCTTACAAACAGAGACACAGAAAACAGTTTGGGGAAGCTGAAGCAGTTGTTGTTATGTTGTTGTTGTTGTTATTATTATTATTATTTGTGGGACAGAGCACCAAAGAGGAAGAAATAACAAAGAAAAAGACAACACAGAATCTGTATAGGGCCTTTAGATGAATACAAAGTTGCATACACATAACATGAAACTTCAAAGACCAGACAAAGAAAAATTATAATGAAGCTATGCACAATACAACTAGATGTATCCTCATAAGGCTTCAACCAACTAGAATCAAGACTCTTCAAATAACACACAGAAAGATCATGATATAAAAGTAAGGCTAAACTAGCCCTAGAGTAAACTTCCCCTAACAAAGCTAAAAGCATAAGCTTAACAGAACCAAGTGTATTCTCAAATAAACTACCTATCAAAGCAAATATCAACATTTTTAAAAGAGAATAAAATCCAGCCAGCTGGATCCAGGAGCTTGAGGCAGGAAGATCGCAAGTTCAAGGCCAACCTCAGCAACTTAGTAAGGCCCTGTCTCAAAATAAAAAAATAAAAAGGGTTGAGGATGCAGTGGAGTGATAAAGTGTCTCTGGGTTCAATCCCCAGTAGCAAAAAAAAAAGAAGAAGAAGAAGAAAAGAAATCCAGACCCTCAAAAACATATTCACAATGTCTATCATCTAACACAAGATTACTAGACAAGTGAAAATTAAGTCATGGTTACCACAGAAAATGTTACATACGAGCCATACATGGCGGCACACACCTATAATCTCAGCAACACAGGGAGCTGAGGCAACAAGATGGCAAGGTCAAGGCCAGCTTCAGCAACTTAGTGAGACACTGTCTCAAAAACAAAAAGGGATGGGGACATATTTCAGTGATAAAGTGCCCCTGGTTTCAATCCCTGGTACAAAAGAAAGAAATGGGAAAAAAGACAAGAAAATCCTGCCTGCTAAAACGACCCTGAACAAATTATTACTCAGTCTTCTCTGGCCACTTTCAGCATTTCCCTATGTTAAAATCAGAGATTTAAGAGGCAGAAGCAGCTTTCCATAATAGTTTTTTAAAAAACGGAAGTAAAAAACGATCCCACTAAAAAGTAAGACAAAGAAGAGAAAGGCACAAGACAGATCTTCCATTTGTAACTACTATACATTGTAATATCTAATGACCTGAATCATTACAAAAATAGTATATATGAAATACTCTGGTTACTAATACTCAATAAATACTACATTTTTGAGCCTGCTTATGAAATTTAAAATACACACACATACACACACAGGTTTTTACCCCCAGTTTCTAACATGGAGTTCCTAAAATCCACAATTTCCTGACTGAAAGGAGTGCCTAACAAAGAGAATTTCCCTGGTAATAAGAGCATCTTTTGTCCTAATAAGGTGACTCTTGGTGGGCTCTTGGCAAGACCAAGTCATGATTAGAAACCCAGAACTTTCAACCTCAAACTTGTCCTCTGGATAGGCAAAAGAAGTTAAAAATTGATTAATTGACTCCATAAAAGATAGGGTTTGGAAGCCTTCTAGATTGGTGAACAATCTATGTGATGTGAGGGTGTCACATCCAAACTCCACAGCGAAAAAAAGGTCCCATGCTTAGGACCATTCCAGATCATGCCTTGCCTCATGCATCTCTTCATCTGTTTTAAAATATTCTTTGTAGCTGGGTGCGGCGGTACACGCCTGTAATCCCAGTGGCTCAAGAGGCTGGGGCAGGAGGACCATAAGTTCAAAGCCAGCCTCAGCAAAAGTGAGGAGCTAAGAAACTCAGTGTGACCATGTCTCTAAATAAAAAATATGAAATAGGACTGGGGATGTGGCTCAGTAGTTGAGTTCAATCCCTGGTACAAAAAAAAAAAAAAATTATTCGTAATTAATTAGCAATAAACAAAATGTATTCCTGGGTTCTATGAGCTGCTCTAGCTTAGAGTGACCTGATTTAAAGTCAGGAGAAACAGAAATTGTGGGTGACCTAAGGACCTGTTAATGATTGGTTTCTACAGTGCAGAGCTGCCTTGTGGGACTGAGGCCCCAACTTGTGGGTCAGCATTAACTCCAGTTATTTAGAGATTTAACTGAACTATAGGATACTCAGTAGTCAGAGAACTGGTTTAAAAGGGAAAAAAACACCTACACATCTGATCAGAGAAGTAAGTATAAAGACAGTTGATTTTTCCTATATATATATCTGCTGTCAGAAGAAGTATGAACATGATATAAGTATAGAAGGTAAATAGTTTGTTGTTTCCATTATACTACTTATAAAAATAACTGAAATGAAGTTTGTACAACTTCGTAAAGGCTAAGCTTTAGTTAGTCGCAAAATGGCAGATAAATAACAATTGTTTAAGAAGGCTTTCATTCTTAAATGAGGCTTTTTTTCCCTTACCATATATAAAGAAATAACTGTTGTTTATTCAAATTTATGTATCTGGTAACTTACATGTAACACAGCCTTCAAATCAGAAAGCAAACAAGAAAATATACAATCAAACACCTCATGCACTAAGACATTCATTCGAAGAGGAACTGCTCAGTGCATTAGAACAAATCATGAGATACAATTCTGACATAGTTATTCTCATTTCTAAATTCAAAGAAAAGTAAAAGCAATCCATTAGAAGAATTACTATATGAAAGTATTATGACGGTGCAAGAGACCAATGAAAGTAAACAGAAATGAAGAAAATAATAAGAAGCCACAGAATAAGAATATAAAAAGAAAAGTAGGCAAACGGCACTACAACACAGGGGGCGGGGGGGGGGATACTGGCAGTGATATCAAAGAAGTATTACAAAACCTCTGTCAACAAAGATGGTCCTCAATCAAGAAAAGGTTAAATTATACTTTAGTACAGACATATTTGGATTACAGCAAAGAATTGCTTTTAGAAACCATCCATATTAGGTGAAATAAAAGATGATGGCATTCAAAGGAAAACAAAAAGAATCCACAGAATGTTTGGGTAGTCAATGGTTCATTCCTTTTAAATGAAAAATTTTATACTTAAGGCAGCTACCTCTCTTCTTCCATTAATCTTTGTGCCAAATGACTTGAGCTCAATCTTTCTATAGTTTTCTCCAGTGAGTTAAGAAAGTGTGATTCTCCTCTAGCAACCTCTGACTTTTAATATACGTACTGTATTCTAAAACTCCCCAGAATATTCTCAAATTAGCCAAATCCTTTATTTGAAGTTAAGGTATGGTTTTAGTTTTTCTTAATTTTCCCACTTTGTTCTTCACAGACACACTACCAAGATGTTCTTTTTTTTTTTTTTTTTTTAATTTTTTTTTTTAGTTGTAGATGGACACAATGTCTTTATTTTATTGCTTTGTATGTGGTGCTGAGGATCGAACCCAGGGCCTCACACCTGCAAGGCAAGCGCTCTACCGCTGAGCTACAATCCCAGCCCCCCAAGATGTTCTTTAAAACAGTGAATATGAAAGTATTTCATTTGATAAGTTAAGCAGATTACTTACCTATAATGCTGACTCTCTGACAGATTAAAAACCAGAGCATCACCACTAATTATAGTCTAACCACTAGGTAAAAAATTCTTGAAAACTGAGTACCCAAGATGTGCTCAATGAGGATTTTCAACCCTAAAACCCAAAAGTCCATGGAAGAAGTCCTCAATGGATAACATAAGTAAATATAGCTCAGACTAGAAATTAGAAGACAGAAGTCTGATTCTATTTCTTCCACTGATTTGTGATACTTTGCTTATTTTTGCACTGCTGGGAGTGGAACCAAGAGCCTCAGGCATGCTAGGCAAGTACAATACCACTGAACTAAATCCCGGCCCTCAGTGAAAATATTATAAATAACCTAAAATTCTTAATAAATTAGGAAATGTGAATTGTATAATGGCATCTATCCTGCCTACTTCCAAACTGTTATGTCAAATGATAAACTAGATGGAATTACTTCATAATTTACAATATAGATGTAAAATTATCTGTGGCAGAATGATTCCTCTAGTGTTCTCTCTTAAGGAAATCTATCCCTAGCAGAGTTTTCCTGGCCCCTTGAAAGAAATTATTTTGACCAAGAGTAAAAGTAGATTCTTAAAAAGCAAACTTATAATAAAAATTAGGCCAGGCACAGTGGAGCACACCTGTAATCCCAGCACTTTGGGAGGTTGAGACAGGAGAATCACCAGTTCAAAGCCAGCCTCAGCAATGGAGAGGCACTAAGCAACTCAGTGAGACCCTGTCTCTACATAAAACACAAAATAGGGCTGGGGATGTGGCTCAGTGGTCGAGTATCCCTGAGTTCAATCCCCAGTACCAAAAAAAAAAAAAAAAAAATAGGGCTGAGGATGTGGCTCAGTGGTCGAGTACACCTGAATTAAATTCCTAGTACCAAAAAAAAAGAATTAGTATGAATTTTCTCTATTTAGGTTCTGAAATTGATGAAAATATCATAGCTCTCAACTAGTAAATAAGCATGATACAACAGAAGATCAATTTGTAATTATTTAGTATCATTATTGTGTTTATAAATGGCTGAAAAATAAGATTCTCATCCGGAAACTATCTGATCAATATGCTTAGATAAGCAACAACTATCTTACACATGGATAAATTTATACAGTGATACAAATGTTAGCAATCTGTTATCAATGAGTTAACTCTTTGGAAGATCCTAAAAATCTAGAAACTCTAAATTTGACTCTTCATACTCTGAAATACTACAATTAACACGAAAGACTCTTAACTGAAGCTATTCAAGCCTTTTCAAATAAAAATAACATTGCATGATGAGAATTAAGTGGCAAATGACCAAATCAAATTTTCATTTGAAAACTTATTTTCAAGTGATTACCTTCTAAACTGAAAGAAAAGCTCTGAATATTAAAGCCCAGGGTCTAAAATCTTCCATACCTGTGCTTACTAGATCTGGAACTTCAAACTCAAGAGATCCATTTCAGGGATTCTGATTCAAAATTAGCAAAAGGTCAATTCCCAAACAGAAAGAGCAACCACAGTTAGGTAAATGATCTCAGTCAAGCAGACTCTCTAGGCCACAAAGCATAATCTAACTTTAACAGAATCTGTCAACCTTGAAGATCAGAGAGCTTTGAGAGAAAGTATTTCTTTTGACCATTACCCCCAAACATCTAAGAAAGCATGTCTACGAAAATAATACACCACTGGAATCTTGCCACAGAAAGATACTCTCTGGTCTCTTGCCATAGTAGAGTTCTCCATTTTAATATATAAAAGCATAATATGGGCAAATGTGTTAAAGAGAGATGGCATCTCAAAAGGCAAGTACCCAGACTATCTCCAGATTCATTTTCCTGGCCTACAGCCTAATTTACCAGGTACTGGATTTAAGGCTAGGACTCAACAAACAGTATCTTTCAAACATTTACAAGTCACAAAATGACCTTGTATGTGATAGTCTTGCACATGACATGGATAAATTAAAGGCTGAATGCAGGATAAATGGCTGCTGGTTAAATGACCACTTAGTTTAGAGAAAATTTTAAATTTTAATTGAGTAAAGGAGGGTGTCCTGCCTCTGGGCAAAGAATTATGCCATGCTCGGTATTTTCTGTTAATAACCTATTTTTAAAATAGGCTATCAGGAAGTACTACTCATTCCCCTTCTAGTAGAGACAATCATGTTTAGTCTAGACAATGCTTAATTCTCAGTTTCAAAACACAATTATCTAGAGAACTTTTCTAGCATGAGAATAAGGAAAATAAAAATATTTGACAGGGTATATACTAATCATATTGTTAGGTTAGCAAGGCAAATGCAGAACGCAGACATAGTTGCAAGTGAAAACACTAGACAGGTATCATACTGCTATTTAACAATGGTAACTTGGGTAAAAAGAGCTATTATTATATCTGATTATCTCTGGGCTCTAGACAAAAAGCACAGGAATGGGGATATGGAAGAGGAGAAAGATACTTTAATGAAAGAAATTACATCTGATATGACCAAACACCCTCTCCCAATTTGTCTAAAATCATCTCTAACCAATATGCTAATCATGATGCTCCTCCCTCTCTACCTCATTTGTCCCAATTTGCTTCCTTGAAAAAACAAGAGTTAAAAATAAAGTATCAGCCGGGCGCGGTGGCTCAAGCCTGTAATCCCAGCACTTAGGGAGGCTGAGACAGGAGAATCGCGAGTTCAAAGCCAGCCTCAGAAACGGCGAGGCACTAAGCAACTCAGTGAGACCCTGTCTCTACATAAAACACAAAATAGGGCTGGGGATGTGGCTCAGTGGTCGAGTACCCCTGAGTTCAATCCCCAGTACCAAAAAAAAAAAAAAGTATCATACTGTGCCATCTTCAAAAGATTTGAAGTATGACAAATAGGCAAGACTGAGTTAGTGATTTTTCCCCAGTAAAGTTACCCAATCAATTATCAATTTGAGAATACTGTCCAAAGTAACTAGCATACAAATTCCAAAGGACTCTGCATGTTCTAAGGAAGCCATGAAACCATATTGTTCTAATTCAATGATGAACATGGATGAAGATGGAATATCACCTTTCAATATTATAGCCACTATCTTTAGGTAATTGTTTTATGGGAACACATCCCTCAGAATCTTCACCAGGAAATCTCTTACAAAACACTACAGTGACTATTAATGAAAAAATATTTTCCACAATCAGTAACCAGCCAAGACTTAAGAGAGCACATCTTTTGGAAAGAAACAATAAAAAGCAAATAATAAAACAAATGGAATACCATTTTGTGGGACTGGGGATGTAGTTCAGTAGTAGAGCACTTGCCTAACATGTGCCAGCCCCTGGGTTTGATTCCCAAAACAGGAGGGGTTGGGGGAGATGGACTTTGTGTAAAATTCACAATCTTCAAGACAGATGTGGTGGTGCACACCTTTAGTCCTAGCTACTTAGAAGGGTGAGGCAAAAGGATCACTGAAGCCCACAAGTTTTGAGACCAGTCTGGGCAACATAGCAAGATTCTATCTCCAGGCAGGAAAAAAAAATCATTTTTGGAATTTTTGGTACTTCCACAAGGTATCGGTTTTGCATCCTTGTATTTGTAGATAAACAACCCTACTTCTCAATATTGATACTATATATGAACAGTAATAATTTCATTATTTTTAAATTTTCATTTATACAATTATGTTTCTCTACCTCAAATTGGATTTCAAACATTTCAAATACATGAGATTCCTAACATTTTTAAAAAGTGAATTTATAAAACTATCAAATATGATCCTTCCATTAAATCTAGCATTAAATACTATTTTAA